>WEIS01091899.1:12443-23444 GCA_013389965.1 Todus mexicanus
GGGGCCGGCTCAGCTCCAGCTCCTCACCCCCAGCACCCCAAAGTTCCCACTGACCGGAAGGAGATGGCGTAGGAGTTGGGTTCGCTGCGTTTGCGCACCAGGAAGGCTCCGTCCCGCGGGACCCGCATCAGCATGTGCTCGGCCTGCAGGCGCGTCAGGCTGGCGTGGTACCACCTGGCCGGGCAGAACATGGAAGTGCTGGGCTGCCACCAGCATCTCCACACCTCAGGGGGCACCCGAGACATGACAGCGGGGATCAAGGAGGCCGCTGAACCCGAGGGACCGAGGGGACGAGGTTGGGGACCATCCTCACTCTTTGCTCTCGTGGGCGTTGGGTTGAGGGACGGGGTCGGTGAGGCGCATCTCAAACTCGTTGCAGCGGAGCGGCACCTCCCGGTAGTGGCAGATGAGGCTGTAGAGGCTGTCGAAGACCAGGTTGTCCGTCAGGTAGAACTTGGTGGCCCCGGCCTCTTGCCGCGAGTGGATCCGGCAGTGCTGCACCCGGCTGGATCTCCTGCCGTGGTGGTGGAGGAAAGGCAGGAGCGGGTCAATTCAGGTCCACGTCCCCACCACCCCACGCTCGGGGGGCCGTGCACTGCACAAAAAGTCGGCGTTTCGCCCCCCAAAAGCCATTCCAGCCACCAAACTGGGGGATGATCGGCTGGAAGACCAACCCCTGGTGGGATGCCCAGACTGGCTTGGTGAGGGGGAGATCTTGCTGCCCTCCTTGGGGCTCCTACCAGAAGGAGAGGGTGTAGTCGCCCACGAAGGTCTCGCTCTCGCGCACCAGGAAGGTGCCGTCCTTGCCGCCCGTCTCGGTGCAATACTCGTGCAGCAGCTTCTCGGCGATCTGCCGCCCGTCGCGGCCGCCTCCCAGCTTCCCGTGGAACCACTTCTCCGTGAAGTGCAGCTCGTTGTTGTTGAATTCCTGCCCAGTTCACCCCAAAATGGGCGTCACCACCCCTCTCGCCCTCTCCAAACCCTCCTCGCCCCTTGGGTGGTGACCTTGCTCCTCACTCACCTCCTTCTGCTCCACCTCCTCTTCATCCTCGTTGAACTGGTAGCGGGATGTCTCCTCCGAGTAGTAGATCTTGTTGCTCGTCAGGACAAAATAATGGGGGCTCCAGGTCTGGGAGGGAAGAAAACCATCACTGGGGTGAGGAGGATGATGATGATATGGAGGGGTGGGACTTTGAAATGCCCGTTTCTGTCCCCTCCCGTCCCTCCCAGCATTGAAATGGTCTAGGAGAGCCCAACACCCAACCCAAACCCCAACACTCATCATCCCCATCTGACCAGACGCCGCTCGGCCGCTGGCTGCCGTCGCCAGGGAGACCCTTACGTGGTCGATGGGGTCTTCAAGGTAGAGGATGCCGTTCTTGATGGAGTTGCTGATGTCGTTCTCCGAGTAACTGGCGGTGGAGACCTCTTCATACAGGTTCCCTTCGACCAGCTTCTTGTGCTGGGGACAGGCCGGAGAGGAGAGCTCAGCCTGGTGTCCCCGTCACACCGAGCTCCCAGCCCTCGGGTCATGCTCAGAGGCAGGTCCCTTTCCACCACCCCCTGTTCCCCTTGCAGTAGAACATGGAGAAATGTCCTCCTTGTGCGCTCTTGAGTGCCAAGAAGTGAGTGAATCACCCAAGATGGTCCGTGTCCGTCCTGCAAAGAAGGCTTTTGGGGTAGTGCCCATCCCATACCTTGATTAGGATCTTCTTCTTGAGCTGGGTGGGTGAGGGCAACTCGTCGGCATTGATGTCCACTGGCTTGGTGAGTAGCATGTCCCCAAAGACCTTCTTGAAGTGGGAGGCCATGTTCCTCTGCTGGACGATGCTGCAGTGGTCTTCGATGGAGAGAATGATGGGGAACCTGGAGGAAGCAGATGGGAATGGTGACCTCGGGTGAAGCCTGACCCAAAATCGGGGTGTCGTTGGGGAGCTGGGGCTTACTCGGAGGTGACAAACGCGTGTTCCTTGATGGTGTGCAGCACATCCAGGAACTTGATCTTGGAGGTGAGCGTGTGGCCGTGGTAGATGATGGGGAGATCATCTGGGCCATCCCAGCAGTCCACTGAGTGAGGAGACACCTTGGTTAACACATTCCGGTCACCGACTGCTTGCTGCCGACCGTGATTTCAAGCCCCCAAAGGACATGGAAGATGCCCCCACCCCAGTGCTGTGGGATGGGGGCTGGGGATGGTCTGATGGACACGAGGTGCTGGGTGGGGGGATCTCAGCACCTCCACGAAGTGCCGTGGGGACTCACGCTCGATGCAGCGGCAGCCCATGCGCAGGCAGCGGGCGTACGCCTCCAGAGAGGACTCGCTGGAGAACTGGTCCCCCGTCAGATACCTGCAGAGGAGACACAGGGACCGTCAGCGGCCAGGGCTTCCCCGGCTGGGGTGAGGGGATGGATGCTCACGGAGGTCCTTGAGAGCCCACCCTGTCCTTACGTGTTGTGGGAGGAGGAGATCCAGTACTGGGACAGGGGGTGGTTCATCTCCTCGGGCACCACGCGCTCGTACTTGGCGTCCATCACCATGTTCTCCTTGGAGAAGAGGTACGTGAGGAACTGTGGGGTGGGGAAGAAGCAGAGAGGTCAGAGCCTGACGGGGCCGAGGGGACACCCCTAGGTGGGTGCTGGGTGGGGCCACCCACCTCATCCAGCTGGAAGGAGGGGTCTGTCCCATCGCTGGAGTTCTCCTTGAGGTAGCTGCACATGTAGTCGCGCACCATGCCCACGTCGCTGGCCCAGGCTTCCTGGGGTGCAAACATGGCCACTGTTACGGGGGGAACCAAACTGAGGCATCCCGTGGAGCTGAGGGCGACGCCACGGGGGTCTCCGAGAGCACCCACCTTCTGGTCGTGCAGCAGGAACTTCTGGAAGTCATAGAGGGAGACCTGGCACAGCTCGGGGCGGTCAACGTTCCTGCGACACAGAGCGGCCGCCAGTGAGGACCAGGAGCAGGAGATGGGGTAGAGGCCATGAGGAGGGTCGAGGTGACCAGGGTCCACCTGCAGCTCAACCTCCCTATGCCCCCTACTCCTGCCCCAGGGGCCTGGGGGAAGCGCAGGAGAACCTGGAGCTGCTGGGTGTGGTGAGAGCAAACCCTCCCCGTGTCACCCTGGGGGCTGGGAGAGGTGGGTGCCCAGCCGGGTGGCGCAGTGCTGCCCGAGGCTACCGGGAGGAGGGCAGGGAGGACATGGCCCTATGTGCCTAGCACCCATCCCACGTCGTGTTCCTGCTCCCATCTTCACATCCATCTCATCTCAAATCCCTGCTCCCAGCCTCACTCCTGTCCCTGCTCCTCTCCCTGCTCCTGTCCCTGTTCCTGTCTCTGCTCTCGGCCCCTCTCCCATCCCGGCTCTTTCCCACTCCCATTCCCGTTCCTATCCCCACTCCTCCATCCACTTCCATCTCTGTTCCTCCTTGCTCCTGTCCCTGCTCCCATTCCTGCTCCTATTCCAACTCCCAGCTCTCCTCCAATCCCCACCACCATCTCCACTCCCATCCCTGCTCATCCCTGCTTGTAAACTCACTCCCAGCCTCGCTCCCGTCCCCTCTCCCATCTTTGCTGTCATCCCTTCTCATCCCATCTCCCATCCTTGCTCCTATCCCTTCTCATCCTTTCTCATCCCATCTCCCGTCTTTGCTCCCATCCCTTCTCATCCCGTCTCCCATCCCCTCTCCCATCCTTGCTCCCATCCCTTCTCATCCCTATTCCCATCCTTGCTCCTATCCCTTCTCATCCCCTCTCATCCCTTCTCATCCCATCTCCCGTCTTTGCTCCCATCCTTTCTCATCCCACCTCCCATCCCCTCTCCCATCCTTGCTCCCATCCCTTCTCATCCCATCTCCCATCCCTGCTGTCCCACCTCCCGGCTTCGTTGCCCACCCAACATGATCCAACCCTTGGAATCTTGCCCGGGATGGGACCCGCGGAGCTTCCGGGACGCTCACCTCAAGGGGAAGGAGAGCTCCAGCTGCTCGATCACCTGCGAGACAAAGGAGGGGACCAGGCTGAGCTGGTGGGGGACGCGCTGCGGTGGGTGGGGGACGCTTGGGAGAGGACAAGTCGCGGCTCTTACCGACTTCTGCGCGTCAAACATCAGGTTCTTGTAGAACTGGATGAAGTGGGAGAAAGTCATCTCATTCCTGGCTTCCACCTCCTGCGGGAGACAATGCTGCATGAGAGTGGGGCCGCCCGACCGGAGCTGGTGACACCAGAGCTGGTTCCAGCTTACAAGACCATCACAGAAGACCTGGGGTTCCCAGGAGGTCCTTACCACGAGCTTGTCCCTCAGGAACCTCATGTTGGGGACGCGGTAGTTGACCTGGGGTAGCATGGCCTTCAGGTCCTTCACCGTGATGCTGCAGGAGGGTGAGCCGGCGTCAGGGCGCTGGCCAGATCCCACAGAGGAGGGATGACCCTTGGATGGGTCTCAGCTCCCGACACGAATGGTCCCACCCCAAAATCCTGGTGCCAGGGTGGGCTCTGGTGTGGAGCTCCTGCCCTACCAGACTCTGGACCCTCCCAGTGGCAGAAGACCCCTGATTACACAAGGTCTGGCACAAGTGTGAGCAGAAGGTCAAGGAGAGGGAGCACATCCAAGGATGTCTTAGGGGTGATAAAGATTAGAGTTAAAGGTTGGACTGGATGATCTTATAGGGCTTTTCCAACCTAGGTGATACTGTGACCATCTGGAGATGATCCCCATCTCTATCTCCATAATCATTGAAGTCCAAACCCACTGGATTTGGGGGTGTTCCTGCCTTGGGGAGATGTTTATGGGTTGCATGAATGGCCCAGCCCCTCCTGACGCTGGTGGAAATGCAGCAGTGGGCACAGGGACATTGAAGTCCCCATGGTCCTTCCAGCACCAAGGAGAACCAAGGACCTGCCCTCGAAACTCTGATTTTTGGTGCCTTTGAGCACCCCAAATACTCTGGTACTACCTTGTCCAACCAGCCTCACCCTCAGCCTGGCTCAGCCTCCAGATTTGGGGCGCAACTGGTGGGATATGACCCCGGTCAGCCAAACCTACCAAGGAGTATCTCACCTGCCTTCCCGCGACCGGTCCATCCCATCGAACTGTTTCCTCAGCCACCTGGGAAGGAAGGGATGGGCAGATGCTGCTCAGCCCCAGGAGGGACCAAACCCAGGGTGAGGTTTGTCCTCCAGACCTCCAGATGAGGACGGGGAAATGAGACCTGCTGGTCCTTCCTCACCTCTCGATCTGCAGTGGGGTCTGGGCTTTCTGGGTGTCAGCCACCAGCCAGTTGAGGCCCGTTATCCACAGGTTGATGTCCTCCTCGCAGAAAGCTGGAGGAGAGAGAGGAGGGGGGTGAGGTTGGGATGGGGGAGGCAAGATGCTGGCGAGGAGGGAATAGCCCAAGGGTGGTCAGGGGGAGAGGAGGAGGGACCCCACGCACCAGCCACGCTGAGCGTCCTCAGCCTGAAGTCCATCCCGTAGAGGATGATGAAGCACATGGTGAAGTCGAGCTTGCGAGCGTCCTCGGGGTAGCGCTCGAAGTCCCGCGAGTTCTTCCCCAGGCGGATCTCCTTGATCTCCCGAATGTCGACTGTGGGGAGAGAGGAACACGGGACTGTCCTCTCCACCCAGCCACCGCGGACCCGTGTGCGGAGCTTGGGGGAGGCTGCACGAGGTGGGCTACCAGGAGACCACGTGTCCTCTGAGGACTGGATGCCACCCTTAGTGGCAGGGTTTAGCTGAGTGGTGGTGGGAGGTCATAGGCTGGCCTCGATGATCTAAGAGGTCTTTTCCAACCTTAATTATTCTAGGATTCTATGATTCTATGACCCTTATCTGCAGGATGGGGTGTCCTCACGGCACTGCCCATGGGATTGTGGCTGCTGTGGCCACCTTGTCCTCCAGGGAGACGTGTCCTCCAGGGAGACACGTCCCCACTGCCCTCCAGAGATGCACCTGCTATTGTGATGGCACCAAGGGTATTGAATGTCCTTCAGGGAACCATGGCCCCAGAATGAGGCATCCCCGTGGCGTTGCCCGTTGGTGCACGATGGCATCACGGGCACCACGGTCGTGGGTCCTCCAGGGAGCCGCATCTCCAGGACAGGGTTTTCCTGCGGCGCTTTTGCAGCAACATGAAAGCACCACAGGTGCCATGGCCACGCGTCCTCCAGGGCGAGGTGTCCCTGCAAGCTCTACCTCCCTGCTCGTGATGCCACCTCACTCCCACGTGTCCTCCAGGGACTGGTGCCCCCAGGAGATGGCATCCCAGCAGCGCTGCCCGCTGCTTGCCCAGCTTTCGGAGCGCCACGTGTCTTCCAGGCTCAGCCTGCCCCATCCCAACCAGCTCATCTCCAGCCGCCTCTCCCCTGCTTTCTTTTCCAGCTCTGGGGTAGGCTGAGCTCATCTTTTAATTGAAGCCATCTGCCCAAAGGTGGCAATTTGAAGACCCGGCAGCCCGGACCACAGGGCGTTTCTTTCCTGCTCCCTCATTAACTTGCTATATAAAGCCCGGCCGGTGGCGGGAGGGTTGGGTTTCCGGACCGTGCTCTTCCTCACCGCTACGTCGCCAAGGGAGATTTCCAACCCCTGGTTTAACCGAGTGGACATGTCCCACCACCAGAAGAATATTAATAATAGGATGATACTGAGGAATAACACCCAAAGTTGTTCTTGATGCCACAAACATCACCCCCTTGGGCAGCTTCGCGCTCCGGGGTCGAACGGTCGGCACCGGAAAGGTTTTTGTCCGGCCGAGGGTGGCCGGCCCACGGCGCCGGGGTATTGTCCTGCCGAGGAAATGGGTCATTTCCCGGAGAATTTCCAGCTCGGCTGCGTTTCCGATCTTACGGTGCTGGGGAAGGGTGCAGCCGGTGCCGGTGCCTTGGTGGAAACCCTCAGCCTAAAGCTCGATGCGGCGAAAGCAAAGCCAAAATTGGGGAGGAATAAGGGATGGGGGAGAAATCGGGCTGATTAAGCAAGAAAAAAAGGTGCCGGAGAGTTTTTCTTGGCGGAAAAGCTCTGGAAAACACTGGAGGCTTTATCCAGCCTTCTCTCGCAAGCCAAATTTCATGGCTAGGGGTGGGATTTTAGGACAAGAGAGACACAGGAGGTCTGCAGGGCTGCGTGTGCTTTGGTTTGGGATGAGATCTGAAGAAATGGAACCCCGCTGCTGCCTCCCACGGCTTGGAGCAAACCTTTGTTACCAGCAGGCAGATATTTAGAGGAAGAAAAGGGGGTTTATAGGTTAGAAAACAGCTGCTCATCCCCAAACCTGCCTGTCCACAGGGTGCTAGAGAGGGACGAGAAGCCAACGGCTACTGGGGCTCCATCAACAAGTTGCAATGAGCAGCCACCCCCTGATTCAGCATCTCCAGGATATGGCCTTGGACCTGACCTCTGGGTGCTGCCAATAATCATAGAATCATTGAATGGTTTGGGCTGAAGGGACCTTTGAAGGTCATCNTGCTGGGGCCGGCTCAGCTCCAGCTCCTCACCCCAGCACACCCAAGTCCTTCTCCTCAAGGCCACCAGCCCAGCAACTCCAAGAGCCGGGGGAAGAGGGAGCGGCGCAGAGCTGCACAATACAACCCGGCTGGCGGCTTCCTGGAAACCACATCTGCAGCGGATTTGCAGCGATCATGTCAGAACTATGTCTCCAAACTCCTCCCTGCATTGTCTCAGGGGTCCCGGGCGATTAAAACACTCTGGAAGTCGCTTCCAGCTGCGAAAATCCTTTTTTCTTCTTCTTCTTCTTCTTCCTCTTCTTTTTCTTTCTTCTTCTAATGCAAAGCGAGGAGCGAGCGCGGGGCAGCGAAGGTTCTGAAATGGTGGGAAGATGGATGTAGGAGCAGGTTGCGCCCGGTGGCTTTTAAGGATGCTGGAAAGCTTGGGAGGAGATAATGCATTCGGAGAAAAGCCAAGCCAAGCTGGGTCGTGCTGGGAAATCCCACGATGTCGCGGTGGCACGAGCCACGCCACGTCCCCTCGAGTTCTCCTCGGTCATCCCTTCTTGCAGGACACGTGGCAGCTCAGACCCTCCTGTCTGGTGGGGACAGGGCCTGGGTGACCCCCAGGGCTCCCTGGGGCTTTGCGAAGCTGATTTAGAACCCAAAAAGAAAAGAATTCCTCCTGCTCCAGTGGGGTTAAAGCCCATCTGGGTTTTCTCCTCCCCAAATTGGATTTATTTCCAATTATTTGGTGTTAGCAAGGCTGGAGGTTTGACCTCAACTGGCCGTGGTGGTGGTAACCCCCCCTCCAAAGCTGGTTTCACCCCAATTTCTTGCAAAAATCCCTTTTGGGGCTGTTTTCCGCTGGATTTCATCCCTGCGCTGGGGATTGGGTTAATTTTGGAGGTGGCGATGCTCCGGGAGACCCCATCGGCCTGGACACGAGTCCATGGGGCGCGTAACGGAGTGTGTGATTATTAAGGGAGAGCCCAGAGCCGTGTCCTGGCCCTGCTGGGCCCTAACAGAGACATCAGCGCCGTTAATCCCTCTGCAAGCAGGAATCCTGGATGAAGAGGGGATTTAAAATGGTCCCGGCAGGCGTGAAGTTGAGCATGGGGTGGGATTGAGGCCCTCGGGATGAGCTGGAGATCCTCCTGGGGCTTCTGTAATATCGTGGGAAGGACGGATGAGAACAGAGCAGGGTTGGATCAGGAGGTGAAGATGCTCCAGCCCAGCACCGACATGAGGATCGCTTCCACTCCGGACTGGGGAAAGCGAGTGGTGGGCTTGGATGGTGGGATTGTAGCATTCCCAGAGGGTTGTCCCCTTTTTTCCCTCCTTCTGGATGACCTTAGACGATGACCACACATTCCCACGAGGAGTTTTGGGCCATCGCGTGGGAGAAGTCACGGAGGGGAAACTGAGGCATAGCGGTGGGAGTGACTCAAGACCCCAAACCATGAGTGAAGAACGAACTCTTCGCCACAAGAATCAAACCCACCTCTCCCAAAGTGGGTGCTCTTCCTTTCCCTCTCACCCATCCCTTCTCCTCCTCCTCCTCCCACGAATCTGTGCCCAGCAGGTCCGGACAAGCGCGGATCCTGCTCGTGCTGATGCTCATCTCCAGGTGCTACCCTCCTTCTCTGCTCCGAACCTCTCCATGGCCACCAGCCAGGCTTGGGGTCAACCCTCATGAGCAAGAGTCAACCCTCGCCCAGGGATTTTGCTCCGTCTAGCACAAAATTAGCGGCGGGTGGTAATGGTTGGTTGGGTAATTGGGGGATTTTTAA
The DNA here is from genome assembly GCA_013389965.1 of Todus mexicanus. Taxonomy (NCBI): domain Eukaryota; kingdom Metazoa; phylum Chordata; class Aves; order Coraciiformes; family Todidae; genus Todus; species Todus mexicanus. The sequence goes on from WEIS01091899.1 coordinate 21,672, forward strand.
GTCCACATTCTCATGATTCTCATGATTTTTATGGATGCTCCAGTGGGAGCATCTCCGTTGCCCGATGCCAGGGTCACCAAGCTTTGCATTGATGTCGTGGGAGCAAAGCCCAGTTGGCCAAGTCCTCTCTGGGCTGCGTGGGGCCACCACACCATGCTCTACCCCACACTGCTGCCTGCCCCGGCAGCCTGAGCACCCTCTTTTGGGGGTTAAAAGCCCCATGAGCAAGCAAGGTGGTGGCCAACAGCCTCATCTCCTTGTCAAAGAGTCTACAGAACCCTCGGGATGAAAGGGGAGCAGCTGGAGCCCCACAACAGCTTGTGTCCAGGTATCTCAGCACAGCGGGAGCCCTACCACAGCCAGCCACCCCATCACAGCTGGGCACCCCTCGGTGGTTGGACACCCCACTGCAACCACGTGTCCCATCACAGTAGGACATCTTACCATGGAAGGGCATCCCCAACTCATCCAGGCACCCCACAAACAGTCACCTTACCTTGGTAGGACATCTCACCATGGCAAAGCACCCCACAGTCAGGCACCCCACCATGGACCACCATAGTAGGACAACCCAACACGTCCAGGCACCCCCACAACCAGTCACTCCACTACGGTAGGGCATCCCCAACATGTCCAGGCAGCCCACAACCAGTCACCCCACCACAGTAGGGTATCCCCAACATGTCCAGNTCACTGTCCCCCTCCACCTTCTCGGGCGTCCGGCTCCAGATGATCTGCCGGGTCTCCAACTTCACCTGGAAGGTCCTTCGCTCCGGCCTCTGCGATTTCTTCTGATAGAACAAGGTGAGGACCGTGCCCATCTCCAGGCAGCGCAGGATCCTGCCCATGTCCCCTGCCTCCATCCTGCCGTCCTCCAGAAAGCCATTGACGCTGTGGAGCCTGGCCACGGACATCTTCACTGCGCGGCCATCGCCCGGCGGAGCCGCAGAGCCGGGGTTGTCTCATGCAGAAGAGGACGAACCAAAGAGCCAAAAGCTCCCTGGGGATTTTCTCCGCTCGCCCCGGGCGTGGGTTTCCTCTACGGCCGACGACGACGACGACGACGACGTCGCCTCCGCCGAAGCGTGGCCACGGCACGGACACAGCGGGGAGATAAAAACCGGGCTGGAGGTACCGTGACCTTCTGGCCGAGGTTGAATCCCACCCCGGCGTTGGCATCCAGCGACGGTGGGCGAAGACGGGCAACGCCGGCGGCGGCGGCGGTGGCGACGACGGCCTTGAGCTTCACAACCAAAGGGGAGAAAAACCATCCGGCCGCCCGGAGGATGGTGGGAACAACCTTCGGTGGGCGAAGGCGTCGTGGTGGAGGAGATCTGAACCCACTCTGCCCCCCCCCCCAAAAAAAACCCCCTGAAAATGAAATAGCAAAGTCAGCCCCCTAAAAGTGTCGGTGGCAGCATTGAAGTGGCAGCTTCACCCCCCCTTCGCCGGCCTCTTGGCCAAGCGTCGGGCGAGGGGTTGGGCGCTGGGTGGGATGCGGGATGCTGAGCTTGGGCTGGTGGCGATGGTGCTGGGTGGGTAGGGAAGAAGAAGANACACATCCAGGCACCCCACAGCCAGTCATGCCACTATGGTAGGACATCCAAGCACCCCACAGCCAGTCACCCCACCATGGTGGGACATCCCAACATGTCCAGGTACCCCACAACCAGTCACCCCACCATGGTAGGACATCCCAGCACAACCAGTCACCCCACAACCAGTCACCCCACTACAGATGGGCACCCCACCACCACGTTCCCAGCCCCCCCC
>WEIS01091902.1:0-12853 GCA_013389965.1 Todus mexicanus
GTTTTTTTTTTTCATCGTTCCGAGCTAAAAATAATACAAAGCAGCAGGTACAGGCTGGAGAAGACTCCCTTCAGTCCCCGAAGGACCTCTCTGGCTGCATTTGCTCCCTAGAGGAAGGCGAATAGAAAGAAAACTAAACTAAACTCAAATAAAAAGGCATCAGTTGCATTCGTTCACCTTCCTGGGCTGTAAATGCCAAGGCCGAGCTGTGAGCTGTGCCGCTGCCTTCCTCATTTCAGAAGAAGAATTTCACTGTCTCGTCTGGGATGAAAAAACTGAGCAGGGCGCTTTCCTCCCTGCTCTGTGAGGCTCGCGGCATGAGCAGCACAAGAGGTAGGCACGGCTGGTTGGGCTTCTCTAATGTGAGCCTGAATCATCACAGATTGTCAGGGATTCGAAGGGACCTCCAAAGCTCATCTAGTCCAATCCCCCCCATTGCCGGAGCAGGATCACCCAGACCAAGATCATGCTTAGTTCAGGCTTCCCCAAGAATCGCCTAGAAACAGTTTGCAGCATCTCCAGTCACCGGCCCCTCTTAATCTCTCACCTGGTTCTTAGGCTCTTGAGGAGTTTTGGGTGGCTGCCACTTCTTAGTCATTTTTCCTGGGTGAGCATCTTCATCGCAGTTTATTTCTTCGGTCTGGCCAGTACGTTTGTACCGCTGCTCAATCTGGATCGCAGGAGCGAGCACCTGGAGGTATTTTGGATCTCTGGACAGGGAGAAGGACAATCCCATTTCCCTCTAGCGACTTGTCCTTCTGTTCTGGAGACTGTGGAGTGCCAGAGGCACAGAAATACCGACCAGGCAGCATCCTCAGCAATAGTCACTGAATCACAGAATGTGAGGGATTAGAAGGGACCTTGAAAGCTCCTCCAGTCCAATCCCCCCATTGCCGGAGCAGGATCACCCAGATCGAGTCCCACAGGAACTCGTCCAGGTGGGTTTGAAACGTCTCCAGAGAAGGAGACTCCAGTCAGCTCTGAACAGAGACACTTGGAAGACTAAACTGTTGAAGCATTTTGTTTTGTGACGCATGCGTCACAGCACTGCCATCAGCACAGATTTAAAGAGCGAGAGATTTGTCTTTTCAGTTTTGAACAGGCAGCAAGATCCCAAGTATAGAATGGGGGGTGCAGGGGAGTCCAGGTGGAGCTACAGGGCACGAGAGCCACTGAGCTTCTCACGGGTGGTCTACAGCCTCGTGCATCCCTCTGTACACACATGCAAAATTAAATGCCATAAGAAAGGCTGAGGGTTTGTTCAGCCTGGAGAAAAGAAGGCTTAAGAGAGACCGTATCACCATGGCCCAGTCCATCAAGGGTGGCTGCCAAGAAGATGGAGACTCCCTTTCCACAAGGAGTCCCATGGAAAAGACAAGGGGGAATAGGGGACAAGTTACTCCTGGGCAGATTCCCATTGGACTCCAGAGGACTATTGGACTCTGGAAGAAAATGTTTCCCCATGAGAACAATTAGACACTGGCAGAATCTCCCAAGGGCAGTGGTGGATTCCTCAACTTCAGGCTCAGCTTGACGGAGTGCTGGGCCAGCTCATTTCAGCTCTATTTCTTTACCTTGCAAGGTTGGACTAGATGATCCTTGAGGTCCCTTCCAACCTGGGAGTCTCTGATTCTGTGATAAATGTCACCTCTGTTAATATCTGCAATTGGTACAGAAGTTGGGGGAAAGGTAGATCATGAAGAGGAAGCAGCGAGCAGGATTTTCATTAACCTACAAATAAAAATCCAGGTTTTGGATAACACACATAACTTTGTTCGGACGCAATTTACAGAATCACAGAATGTTTAAGGCTGGAAAAGACCTCTGAGATCATCGAGTCCAGCCTATGACCTACCGCCAAGACCCAGCTAAACCCTGCCACTAAGTGTGGCATCCAGTCTTTTTTTGAACACCTAATTTAAAGTAGGGCCGTGAGCCCAAAGAGCCTTGCCAAGGAGGGAGCTCTGCTTTGTCAGAAGGTCGATGTTCATACTAGAAAAGCAGTCCAGCAAGGTCTGGTAGCTGCAGTCACCGCAGCCCTGCGCTGTGTCAGAGAATCCTTGTGTCTTTGTGTGTGTTTACGAGCCCAGTCGCCCTTACCATTCCAGAGTTCGAGCATTTCTAAAGGTCAGAAAACAAAGTGCAGCAAGAGTTGGAACAGCCCCTTGAGGTATTTACAGCTCCATCAGTTTGGATTATCCAAACACAACCAGGGCTTGGGTTGACTACAGGCATGGAAGGTGCAGTTTCAGGAGGAGGCGACACCAAATGCCTCTTTCAGCTACCGGAGAAGGGGCTTGGAAGCAGCAGGCGGATGCTGACCCATGCTTTGACAGTGATGTTTATCTGCCCAGAGTCCCACTGGAATGGGGACATCGTCCCTCTCGCTCAATGCCTCCACACCATGTTCAAAGATCAAAGAATCCTAGAATGCCTTGGGTTGGAACGGACCTCTAAAGGTCATTCAATAAATCCAAGCCCCCCTGCAGGGAGCAGGGACAGCCTCAACTAGAGCAGGTTGCTCAGAGCCTCCTCAAGCCTGACCTTGAATGTCTCCAGGGATGGGGCCTCCATCACCTCCCTGGGCAACCTGTGCCAGGGTTCCACCCAAAAGGTCTTTCCCAAAAGAGATTTGGGAACTGAGATGGACGTATTTGATACCAGATCTGGGACGGTACAGCAATTTGCATCCCTTTGGGGGTCATATTCTGAATGAATGTGGGTAAAATTAATCCCTGCTCTCTCTTTTGAGGAGAAAAGGAAGATTTTGCAATGACTGTAACGCCACTGAGCCACAGAAGCGGTTGTATCAAACCTCTTCAGCAACGCAAAGCTTATCCAGAATCCTTCCTGTAAAGCTGCTGCCAGAGAAAACAAGTTTAAAGGAAACTTTCAGGTTAGGAGCCGTTTGGCAATGCAGCAGCGGCTCCTGAAAGCTGGGGAGGGGCGGTTTGCAAGGGCTTGTAGTGATAGGACAAGGGGCAATGGTTTCAAGCTGGCAGGGGGTAGGTTTAGACTGGATGTCAGGAAGAAATTCTTTGCAGTGAGGGTGGGGAGAGCCTGGCCCAGGTTGCCCAGGGAAGCTGTGGCTGCTCCATCCCTGGAAGTGTTCAAGGGCAGGTTGGACGGGGCCTGGAGCAGCCTGGTCTGGTGGGAGATGTCCCTGCCCATGGCAGGGGGGTTGGAACGAGGTCATCTTCAAAGTCCCTAAACCATTCTATGAATCATGTCCTGCGTGGGGCACACAGCACAAGCAGCTGGCTGCTGCTTGCGATTTTAAGGCAAGACACTGCATCCAACTGGTCATTTGGCCTCCTCAAAGGAAAGTGGCAACATCTTGCCACATTCTACATCTGTATTCAGATTTTAGTGGTGCCCTTTTGCCTATATGCTGTGAGAGCCCATGAAATTAGACCTTGGAATAACCTCCCAAGGGAAGCGGAGGATTCCTCAACTTCAGGCAGTTTGAAGGCTCAGCTTGACAGGGCGCTGGGCCAGCTCACGGAAACTGGATTTTTTACCTTGCAAGGTTGGACTGGGTGATCCTTGAGGTCCCTTCCAACCTGGGATTCTGTGACATTTGAGTGCGTTGTTCAAGAGCTTTCCCAGCTGACCACAGCAACCACCAGCCTGCGGTGAAAGCTCTGGATGGGGAAAGGAAAAACTATAAGCTGCAGATGGACTTTCTTGGCTGCCGCTGATGCCTCTCCTTTGAGCTTCTGTTATTAACTGCAGTACTTCCTAAGAACTGGTATTTTGAAAGGCATAAAAAATCAGATGGCTCTCAGACAGGGTTTGTATTTTCAGAGCTTGAAAGCCTCCCTGAAATTGAGCTGAGAATATGAAAACAAACGTTATTTGTGTGCAGTCCCTACCCTGCAATGGGGCCGTGGTGCTGGTTTAAAACTCCCTTTCTTACGGGGTATGTTGTCTTGAGTCTCGGGCCACAAAAAGAACAACTACTGCCAGAAATGTCTTCTATCATACATTTCCAAGTGTATTGGGTTTGGCTGGGCAGGAGTTAGTGTCCCCAGAGCTTGATAAGACACCGGTGTTGTGACTGCTGCTGAGCAGGGCTGGCACAGCACCAGGGGATGGGGTGGGCAAGATCTTGGGAGGGGACACAGTCAGGACAGCTGAGCCAAACTGTCCCAAGAGCTATTCCAGAGCATCTGACGTCAGCTCAGGTATAAAAGCTTGAGGAGAAGGGGAGGAGGGGGGGCATTCGTGGCAGAAGACATTTGTCCCCCAAGCAACCGCTACACATATTGGAGCCCTGCTTCCTGGGAGAGGCCAAACATCACCTACTATGGGAAGTAGTGATTAATATATATATCTATATCTCGCTTTGCTTTGCTTCGTGCGCGCGGCTTTGCTTCCTAATTTACTCATTAAACTGCCTTTATCATACCCCGTGAGTTGATTCCATCTTATTCTCTTCCCCCTTTGTTGCGTNAATAGTGTTAAATGCATTTAGAATAGTGTTAAGTGCATTTAGAATAGTGTTAAATGCATTTAAAAGTGTTAAATGCATTTAGAATAGTGTTAAATGCATTTAGAATAGTTTTAAATGCATTTAGAATAGTTTTAAATGCATTTAGAATAGTTTTAAATACATTTAAAATAGTGTTAAATGCATTTAAGATAGTTTTAAATGCATTTAAAATAGTGTTAAATGCATTTAGAATAGTTTTAAATACATTTAAAATAGTGTTATATGCATTTTGAATAGTGTTAAATGCATTTAAAATAGTGTTAAATGTATTTGGAATAGTGTTAAATGCATTTTGAATAGTATTCAATGTATTTCGAAGGTTACGGAAGCTTACCTTGCAGATCTTCAGCTCCAGACACAGCCCAGCAGCAGCTCTTCCTCAATAGCTGACGTGGGTATCTCGCAGGCAGGTGCAAAGCTTGCCGCCGTGTGTTGCCCACAGTTCTATTTCTTTTTTCCTTCTGCAGTTCTTCCCCTATGGAGACGCTTCCAAGTTTGCCCAGCACGCCTTCCGAACCTTTGATAAAAACGGGGACGGCACCATCGACTTCAGAGAGTTCATCTGCGCCCTCTCCATCACCTCGCGAGGCAGTTTCGAGCAAAAGCTAAACTGGGCTTTCAACATGTACGACCTGGATGGCGACGGTAAAATTACCAGAGTGGAAATGCTGGAAATTATAGAGGTGAGATCAATAGGACGCTCAAAAATAACACGTCTGAACGTTAATAAAGTTTGATGACTCGTTCACGTAGCCTTGAGATGTTACGTGCACACACGAGGTGGTATCGTTAAATGCGGACGTTGCACAAGACAAGGGGTAACGGGGAGAAATTGCTCCTGAGGAGCTTCCGACTGGACTCCAGAGGAAAGTTTGTCAACACGAGAGCGATTAGACCTTGGAATAATCTCCCAAGGGGTGGAGTCTCCTCCATGGGGCAGTTTGAAGGCTCAGCTTGACAGGGGGCTGGGCCAGCTCATGGAAAGTGGATTTCTTTACCTTAAAGGGATGATCCTTGAGGTCCCTTCCAACCTGGGATTCTGTGACCCCATATATTCATCCTCTACTGGCTCACAGCTAATTGGTGCGAGCACACTAAGGTTTTAATAGACGTAATCTTTGAGAATTGAGTATATATATGCATATAAACTTCTAAACACAGGATTTACAAAGCCCATCCGAAAAGCCCTCGACACCCGTGAAATTATTGGTTTGTAGCTCGAGTAGCTGAGACCTTAATGGAGGTTAACTGTAGATGATTCCCGAAATTTACAGGCATAACACGACGCTAATTTGAAGGGAGCTCTCACAGATGGGTTTCAAGATGACCACGGTGTATAACAGGAAGGATGAAGTTCAGCACCCCTGCTCACCACAGTAGTTAATACCACATTTCGCTCACGTGGGCGCAGAGAAAGCAATTAAAAGGTGACGGCTTCTAGAACTGATTGTTCAGAATTGGTGTTAAGTATTTCAACGGAGTGAATGAAAGGCAAATAAACAGTGGAGCCAGAGAACAGGTTACAGCACTTTCACACTGGAAGCCAAAGGAATTCATTATCATAGAATGGTTTGGGTTGGAAGGAACCTCTAAAGCTCATCTAGTCCAACCCCCCTGCAGGGAGCAGGGACAGCCTCAACTAGAGCAGGTTGCTCAGAGCCTCCTCAAGCCTCACCTTGAATGTCTCCAGCGATGGGGCCTCCACCACCTCCCTGGGCAACCTGGGCCAGGGTTCCACCACCCTCATGGCAAAGAACTTCCTAACATCCAATTTAAATCTCCCCTTCTCTCATTTCAAACCCTCATCCTTTTACTACAGGCCTTTAAGAGGGCCCCTCCAGCCTCCTTATAAGCTCCCTTCAGGTACTGGAAGGTCGCTATTAGGTCTCGCCGGAGCCTTCTCATTACAAGATACAAAATACAACCACTGAGAAAGATCTACATCTAAAGAAAGTAGTACACATTTGTCTGTTTTAATGATAAGGACATCAGATTCTATGAAAAAGAGGAAAACAAACTCGTTAGGGAAACTGGCAATCACTGTGGTGTTGATTATCTTTCCAGAATAATAAATCGGTCAGGTTAAAAAATAAATCAGTCAGGTTAATCCGCACGCTGAATCTTCCCTTTGCTTTCTCTCCATAGGCCATCTACAAAATGGTGGGCACTGTGATAATGATGAAGATGAACGAGGATGGTCTGACGCCTGAGCAACGGGTAGACAAGATCTTCAGTAAGATGGATAAGAACAAAGACGACCAGATCACGCTGGATGAATTCAAAGAGGCTGCAAAGAGCGACCCCTCCATCGTATTACTCCTGCAGTGTGACATTCAAAAATGAGCTGGTGGGCGGCGCGTCATGGACTGCACAGAAGTTTAATGTTCCATTCAGTTTGCAGCTATTTCCACACACACACACACACACACACACAAAAATATTTGCTTGGACTACCTATCAATGGACTTGCTTCTTGTGTTTGAAACACTTGTGTGCATGAGAATGTCATTTGCTAAAGAATTTTAAAGGTATATATATATATTCTACAAAAATTAATAATAATAATAATAATAATGATGACAATGATAATAATAAAATGGCCACAACGTGAGGTGTGCAATGTCATTTCGTAACAACCCTCTTCCTCTGAAGCCTGTGCAGCAGAGTCCTGGGCTGCGGTGAATTCTCTTATTTATTGTTCATGTTTTACTGATGCTAGCTCCGTGTCTCCTAGACTTGAGTAATGTTAGTGGCGCTGAATTCCCATGGTAATGTTTAACTGTTGATTATAAATCCTGTCACCACGCTGCTGTATAAAGTAGTACTGGGCAGACGGAGGGGGAAAAAGAAACAAAACCACAAGAGTTCCTCGGCTCTTTTAACGTCTGCCCCGCACACGTGCTTGTATTGTCAGTGGATATAAATGTACTTCATTTGCATGCCTTTTAGGTTTGCCTTAATTCTTACCTCATTTGCATCCCTTCAAATCTGGAAAGAGCTATGTCAGAGGAATGCAGTATATATATATATTAAAAAAAAAAAAAACCCAAAAAAAGAAGATATCCTGCGAAAATGATCCCTTTAATTAAAAATATCTATAAATATATATATAGAAAATGTTTAAAATATTGTTTTATTGGAAGTTTAAAGGTTTTATTGGAAGTGTATTGATCTTTGCCTGACTTTTCAAGCTTCCACAGAGGTTGCAATATATATGTCCCAAAATAAATTTATAACATTTGACCTTTTCCCCTAATTCTTATTTCATGTCTTCAGCACAGTAATAGAAGAAAAAAAACCCCAAAGTTCCATTTCTTTCGTTATCTGTCACTGTACTACTGGGAAATACATCCTTCGTTAGGAAAGCGTGAGGAAAACTTCTTTGCACTCGCTCGCTAGCAGAGTCTAGACTCAAGAGTCAGACTATTATATGAAACCAGAAGTTGTAGTCTTGGTTTTATCCTCCAAGATGCTCGTGCCACCATCTCACAGCGCTCCTACTCCAGCTGCGCTTTTCAAGCGAGCTGGAAGCCCAACACGGTTTAGTTGCTTGGCCTAAACCTGGTTTTCTACTGTAGTTTCCCCTCCTTAAATCTTTCCTCTTACCACGCGACACTGAACAATCCCAGGTTTAATATAAAGAGGCACCTTGATAAAAACTCTTACTGATAAATTAACTGTAAAGGACGAGGCTTGAGAAAGGGCAGCAAAGGGAACCCACCTTCCTCCTCAATTTGGCGCGTATCAGTCGAGTTTCTCTCTCTGCTATGGCAAGTACAAGTTCTGCGTGGCCTTGGGAAAGCATCGAGAGCCGGCAGACTGCTGAAAACGCAGAGAAAAATCTCTCCTACACCACATTTCCCAGTCGTTTTAGGCAGTTGGTTGCTTGCAGGATTGCAAAGAGAAAAAAAAACAAACAAGAAAGAAGTCTGAACAACTTAACAATTGCATGCTTGCTATTTCTTCTTTACCGTATGAAGGACCGAGGCGGTGCTCGGAATACCTAAAGATCAAACAATAAACCATGAGACAAACCAAAGCATTCTCTGTATTTTCCAATGTAAGAAGTGAAGTTCATCTTAAAAATGCGAGGGGGGGGAAAAAACAACCCAACAACAAACCAAATCCAGAACAAAAAAAGCTCGACACGTTTTGCTAATAAATGCGGCGGTGGGGGAAACACAGTCGATTGTTGCCATGGCCGTCCTCTAGAAAGTGAAGTTTCTTTGTATTCCAAACAGCGAAAGGCAGAAATTGCAACGTCCTTTTGTTAGTACCGAACTATTTAGACTACGCAGGCAACAAGTCTTAGCAAATTCTAGAATTCTGGACTTTGCATGTTTGGCCGTAGCTTCAAAATAGAACACGCCCCCTGGAAACGGTCCTTACCTCCGAGAATGATAAGCCCATTGTTTCCACTCGGGCTTAAATCCCCAGTTGTAGAGAGGATGTTGAATATTCGTGGGAATTTAAGGCTCTTAGATTTACAGATAGTTCTTAGAGAAGCAGCAGCTCACTCTGCCTTTCCCCGCAGCCCGGATTTCTGCAGCGGGGCTGGTTCCGTTTACTTACACGCAGCACCTCAGACACCTCGAGCCTGGTCGCGAAATGTCACATCAGGGCTGCGATTCTCTCTCTAGGCAGCTGGGGGAGGAAACTCTGTGTTTAAAGCACCGAGAATAAGAGAGTTTTCAGACCGTAAGTAGGATCACCGCAAAAAAGAAGCGCGGCCAAACAAGCGCGTCAGACACTGTTTATTCAGAACTGGTCAAATACATGTAAAAAAACCTCAAAAAACAAGTTGAAAGAACACAAAATTCCGCCCAGCGGCTAAGACCAAATCCGACTCTGACCCTGAAATAAAACACTGAAGTTTGGAGCAACTGCTCTTGCAGTGAGTAACTGTAGAACCCACGGCGGCGTTTTCTGAACCGGCTCAACGGCTTCGGTAGCTCCATAAACGTTGCAACAAGAAAGAACAAAAGTAACGGCTGAACTCGAAACCGGGATTGTTTCTGAAGAGCTCCCAACAATTTCCATTTCCTGCAGGAAGGAAAAGAGAAGAGGGAGGGAAAAAAAAGGTTAATTTGGGGTAGCTGGAAAAACCTGGTTCTGCTTTCTCCCTCTCATCCCCAACAAATGCTCGTATGAGTTAAATAAAGCAGGTTTGTTTTATTTTAACTGCTGTAGTGTAGCCCCAGGGCAGGGGGAGAGGGGAGGACGCCCAACCAAATGCAGGCCCTGCGATGGTGTAGAAAAGTTACTTTATTATTTCCCCAAATTCTTACTCCACCTCAGTCCTCTCTATTGGAAGGACTCCTGGGACTTCAGTTTATTGTAACGTAACAAATCTTAGGAGAGGCTGAGGGAGCTGGGGCTGTTCAGCCTGGAGAAGAGGAGGCTCAGGGCGGACCTTCTCACTCTCGACAACTCCCTGAAGGGAAGGTGTAGACAGGAGGGGGAGGGGCTCTTCTCTCAGGCAATTTGTGACAGGACAAGAGGGCACAGCCTGAAGCTGCACCAGGGGAGGCTTAGGTTGGATGTTGGGAAGCTCTTCCTCACAGAAAGGGGGATAAAACACTGGGATGGGCTGCCCAGGGAGGTGGTGGAGTCACCGTCCCTGGAGGTGTTTAAGGCCAGACTGGATGCCACACTTAGTGGCAGGGTTTAGCTGAGTGGTGGTGGTAGGTCATAGGCTGGACTCGATGATCTAAGAGGTCTTTTCCAGCCTTAATTATTCTATGATTCTAAATATCTCCACAGGCTTAATCTCTGCCTGCAAACTCAGACTGTGCAAGAACTTTGTTTATTGGAATTAAGAATCGAAGTTTATCAAGACATAATTTAGCAGATTCTGCAAGCTCGCATCCAAAGAAACTCAAATTCTTGCCTAGAAATTCTTTAGGAAGAAATCAAAGCCCTTTTTTTCCCTGCCTGGAGAATATACTGCAAATAATTTTTTTCCCTTCTCTAATTAGGCAAGTAGACAGTAAGTACAAATAGTTTCTTATGTTCAGCTGCTGTGGTTCCACTGGAGAAAAAAAAATGAAACGTTTTACTGAAACAAAGCAGAGCTAGGAAAACATGGATGGTTTTAACTCAATGCTCCTTTTAAGCGTGTAGAGACGCTAAACCACTACCGCAAGTTAACGGTTCTCACTGTTTATTAGCATATTAGTCTGTTGCTGTACAAAATGTATTTCATCTTCTCCAGAAGAAAAGACAGAAGTGATAAAAAAATTACTCCTCGGTGGTTAAAAATAGCAGCTGAGCATTCAGGAGTTTGTCATCACAGAAACTGCTTATTTTTGGTCTGTGCACACAAAGTAATCCTTACAAAAATATTAAAAAAAATTAAGATATAGAGCAATTTCTTTTTTCAAGATTTAAAATATACAGGAATTTCTTTTTCCAAGAGCATCTAAGAAAAGATCCTTCTCTCCAGCTTCAGGAAGTAGTAACTTCACGCAGCTCATTCCACCTTTATCCTCAATACCATACCGGATTCATACCCGGAGACACTTATTGATCTTCCTCTTCCTCGTCCCTGTTCTGGAAAGTCAATTGTCTCTGGCCTCTTTCAGGGTCTTGCATTCGGAGGATTCGAATACTGGGACTCACAGGCAGAAAACTGAAAACAAAGCACACGTGACTTAAACGGTGTTTCTTCTGCAGGAATTTTAGTATTTCCATTCCATTCTTTCCATTACGTTATTTTCCTTTCAGTAACTCCATCCTTTTTTTTTCTTTGGCAGTCTTAAAAACCAGTAACACGGGTTGAGGTTTGGGTTTCCCTGAACTGCTACTAGAGCCAGACTCCCAGTCAAAGCTTGGGGTAAAAACAGTGATTGATTTCAATCATGCGATTTGAATCCATCAGACTTCATCTTAATTCTAGAAAAGGTGCTTTTAAGAGAAACTCCAAACCAAATAATGATCAAAGGAGGTTGTAGAGAGGCACGTGTTGGCCTCTTCTCCCTAGCAACTAATGACAGGACAAGAGGAAATGGCCACAAGTTGCACCAGAGGAAGTTCAGATTGGATATTGGGAAAGATTTCTTTATTGAAAGAGTGGATAAACATTAGAACAGGCTGCCCAGGGAAGCNGATTCTACGAAATTATTCTATTCTATGAAATCAAATCAGGTTCGTATTTGAATTGCAGATCCCCAAGCGACACACGCTTTATACACGTCCGCTCACTCGCATCAGACAAAGAATGAGCAAAGTTACTAACCCTCTATTTACACAGGCGTCTCCAGCCATTATCCAAAACGTGTTTCTTCTGAAGCTGCCTCCGTGCTTGGGTTAAATTAAATGTTTGCTGAACACTCAGCGTGTTAACAAAGCAGAAGAAAACCAAGCGGCGCTTGAATTCTTCAACTTTTCAATAGTAACCACAGAAAATTCCTACGTGTTTATGGAATACAGCCGCAGAAATTCCCCACAAAGCATTCCCACTTAAGTATATACTGCTATCGTGGGGTTTACAGATTTTAGTAAGGTGAGACAGTTAAATCAACTTCATCTTGAAGACTGATCAATTCTCCTGCGCAAGCTGCGTTGATTCCATTTGGCTCAGAGAGAGGAGTTGGCTGCATGAGGTTAGCCAGTGACTGACCCCTGAAGTTGGGCAGGGCTTTACCAGGGACTTAATGGGGGTTTTGAAAGAATTTTAGACCATTCTATTAAAAAAACCCCAGCACAACTCAAATTATCAGTGATATTAAAAAAAATTAAATATATCATAGAATGGCTTGGGTTGAAAGGGACATCCAAAGGTGGATTCCAACCCCCCCAATCAACTCAAATGACAAACGTCTTGCAAGTCCTGTAGGATTTTAGGGAAAATGGAAAGCCTTTTGTTAGTTTGGGGAGGGCAGAGGAAGATAAGAGGGTTAAAAGCTACCAGAAGCTGACTTGACACAACGAAACATTTCAAAAAGCTGTTTTACTTAAGATAAGCTGATCCAAGTGTCGCTGAACTATCATAGTAAGAGACATAACGCTGGAAAGAGTGAAACATGTCTTAAATTCCCAGCACCATCAGCAATGAACTGCTTCACTGGTTCTACTTCTACGAACAGCAACATTTGGTTTCTCTCATTTATTTTTTTTAAAGTTGTATTTGCAATCGAACTCGCTTGGAATTCTTTTATGAGGGAGAATATCACAACAGTTTTACCTCATGCTCTGTGGGGTGAGCAAAATGAACTGTCGATGCAGCTGAGAGGTAGCCACCTTCAGAATCATATCCATTGCAATTCTTCTGTTCACCATGTCCTAAAGACAGAAAATTTATCAGGTAGTGATACTGATCGCGTACCGGTTTATTATTGCACAAATTAAGATAAAAGC
>WEIS01091933.1:0-23582 GCA_013389965.1 Todus mexicanus
CGCCGCCGCCGAGGGGAGCGGGGATGTCGCTCCTGGAGCCGGGGGGTGTCGAGCGGGGGCTGCGGCCGGGCCTGCCCCAGCCCCGGAGGAGGGCAGCGGCGGCCCGAAGGGCGCTCTCACCGGCTGGGCTCTGCCGCCGGCTCCAGCGAGGCTCCTGCGCCGCGGGTAATTTGGAAGTTAATTCCTTTAATACGGCGAGCCCTGTAGGAACTTGCTCCTGTTGGTCACTGATCTTTGCCACTGGTAATCTTAAATTACCACCTTCTTCTTCTTTTATAATTTTACAAAAATGCTTTGGTGAAATACCTCACGGGTCCTGCCTCCCTTGAGCTCTAGAATTTGCGTGAGATTGCACCAAAATATTCCTTTGCAGGGAAGGGTTTTGCATCTTGGGGACAGCTGTGTGATGCGTGCAGCTTATGCGGTGCTCTGTTTAAGCTCATGGACAAGGACAGGCGAGTTACTGCAAGAAACCGCGGCAGGGAAGAGAGAAACTGAAAGGAGGGTGGCTATAGGGCCTACTTCTGCCTTCAGAGAGGCGAAAAAACCCCCAGCAGACAAAACTCTCAAGGGTTGTAACTGGAACAGAAAAAGGGCTTTGGTGTTAGCGTTTTGTGATTCAGCCTTACATTACAATGGTTACCAGCAGCCTCATTTTCTTTTTATGGTCATCCTGGTTTCCTGGTTGCATGACACTTCCATCGGGCCACTGGTCGTAATAATTTAACCTTTTATGAGATTGTTTTGATTTACAGTGTAGATCAGAGCAAGTATGATATCACCCATTGGCTATTAAACCTCTTTGTACTATACGCAAAGGTCTCGGTTGTTTAAAATGCTCAGAGAAAGGTTCTATTTTTTTCCCCTTTCCCAGCCAGCTAGACATTTTCTAATTTTATTTTTACTAAAGAAAAAAATGCCGTTCAGATACTGTAACTTCTCTGTGCTGAGCTCTGCAAAATCTGCGCTGAGTTTTGGATTCAATGGTTGGCTTGTTTGCTTGCTGGAGTCCTAAGTCATGTAAACTATGTTGAAAATAGAATTAAAACCACAACTCAACACGTGCCTTGCCTCTGTTTGTTTTTTGTGTCTAGTCTGAAACCCAGAATAGCCCATATTGGCTTGTGATTTCCAAAATGATCTTTGAAAATAAGCAATGGAATTTAACACAGTCTTTCTAGGTTTGCCTCGGCATCTCAACTTGCCCAACTAATCAATACGAACAAATCTATATTGAATCAGCAAGGTGTTCCTTGATTTACCTAGACACGGAGGTTTGTGCTGTAACTCTCAAAACAGAAACAAATGTATAATTTAAATTTGAACATAGAATCATTATTGAGCAGCCTTCTGGTACACCGTAAACTGGACCCATCTTGCTCTGCCAGAACAAGTTTAGCTATGCAAAACTCTTCTGAAAGAAGTAAGAGTTCGTAAGAGTTTTGCGTAGCTAAACTTAAGTAGTTTGTTAGCTTTGGACAACAATTCACGAAAAACAGGGGGGCTGGCGATGACCAGGTGATGTTCCACGTACTTATCCCGCAGATTTTGAATTGGTCTCCATCAAAAGCACGAAGTTGTAATTTACATTCTTAGTTTTCCTGACCCTTCTTCCCTTCTCCAAGCATTTGAGTACCAAGCTTCCCGGTTTTGAGTAACAAATCATGTTACTACTTCCACTACTAAACCTCCAAATAATTCTCCAGGCTTGTCATGATGTTATTTGACAGCCTTTTGCCAACGCCAACAGGCAGGTCAGTGGGTGCTGGAAGCCCTCATGCTGGGCTGAGGTCCTGGCTGGCCCAGCCACCCACTTGCTGCTGTCAGAAGAGGGAGACCTTGCTCTCTCTTCCCTGCCCACTGGCTTGCCCTGCCGGAGCTGGTTCAGCTGACCAAGCCAGAGGAATATTCCTTCTCTGTCTGGGTTAATTTCCTGCCATTTTGGTGAGCTCCCTGGGAGGCCAGCTGGGTGCCAGGAGCAGCACATGGGGACAGGGAGGGCCTGGGGAGCCACCGCTGGCAGCAGCAGCACAAGCTGCCAGGGTGGCTCAGCTATCTCATGAAACCTCCCAACACTTAGAAACAACAGAGAAGCAGCAAATGTCTTATGGTAACTGCCATTGCTCCGTCAGATATTTTTTTGTTAGAGATTAATGAATTTTAATTATTTTTTTTTAAGTGGGGCTGTTTTGGAAATGAAAGAATTAAAGAAGTTTAGAAGTGACAGAGGTCTCTGATCATCCTCCTGGTTCATTCCTTTCCGACACAGGAATGGAAATAATAATAAAGATAGTGCTGTGTCATTATCTTCCCAGATGCCTTAGTTTTTATTAGGAGGCTTTGCTTTGAATTTCTGGGCTTTCCAAGAATGACAATGCTGAAGAAAACATAGTATGGCTGTGGTAGAAGGCAACATACCTCTGTTCAACAGCTGAAGCCATTAAATTAAATCCCCTTAAAACTCCTTAATGAATTGTGTTTATGGAAGTATCTTACCGGTCAAAGTCACAGTAGCCAAAGGACAGATGTCCATCCAGTTTCTCAGTTTTGGATGCCTGTTACCAGACTGGATTTTGAATTGTTGCATGTCACCTTAAAAAAATAGTCAGGCCTTGGTTATCCAAGTTGGTTGGACAAAATCAATGATAGAGTTATTTTTGTTTTAATATGGAACTTTTGAGTCATATCGCATAATGATACAGGATTTAGGATTAGAAGCAAGTTTGGTCTCAGAATGTGACATTGTACAGAATGTGGATGGCAGTATTTGAGATTATAACCTGCTTAGTTAAAGTCTATTTTCCATTTAAAAAAAAAAAAGTCTTTACAGAGATTGCAAGAAATGGTAAATATGCCCCCTGCTACCAGGTGTTATGGTGTAATTACTGGTCACCTCCTGGTTAAATGTTTGAGCTTGATTTTTCATTTCAATTTGTGAGTTTTCCAGCATGACATTGCTGGTTCTTTCCCTTGTAACTTAGTTGAGTATTATCTGAATCCCCTGGATTAAGTCAGTCATTTACCCGTGTCTCTCTCCTGTTAGATAGAAAGACTGGGATCATGCAGGAGTGACACTAGTAGAGTCAGAATAGTTTAAAAAGCAAACGTGTTTTCTGTGATCCCATTTCCTGTGCATCATAAGGGCCAGAGCATCCCACATATCTGAACACAAGAAAAATAAACAATAGTTGGCAAGGGGCTTGGTCAGAGATCAGCAAGTACATTGTTCCAGGTATCCCTGTGCTCAAGAAACTCTGTTTCTCTGCTTTGAAGGTAATGTTTGCAACTTTGCTCTCACCTTGGTGCTCCTTCCCTTCATGTACACTGAAGTATGATGCCTCTCTCTCTGAGGTCCTTTCACCAGGAAGCTCAGGACTTTGAGAGCTTCCAGGGTAAACCAGCTTGCGCTCTTTGGTGTCACTTCTTACCACATCCATTGCAAGTAAGGAAAAATGGCCAAGGTGGAAATGGAGCTGAATATTTTTTAGTAGAAATGCACCAGGACCCGAGCTACCGAGAATTGTTTAGATTTGATATTAGGAAAAAGCTCTATGCTAAAAGAGTGGTGAAGCATTGGAATAGTCTGCCCAGGGAGCTGGTGGAGTCACCATCCCTGAAGGTGTTCAGAAAACATGTAGATGAGGCACTTCAGGACATGGTTTAGTGGTCATGGTAGTGTTGGGTTGACAAATGGACTTGATGATCATTGAGATCTTTTCTAGCCTTAATGATTCTTTGATTCAACACGAACTACTGCGTACTTCCCTTTGGCCGCTCCCGCTGCCCAGGTGAGGAGCAGGCCTGTGTCAGACAAGCAGCATCGCAGCCTTGCTGGTCCATGTTGGCTCTTGTCCAGCGAAGTGGCTGCTCTGATCCCAGATACGAGGTGAAATCATGGATTTCAGGAGCCTAATCTGATCTCAGACCATGCTGCCGGCATTTGAAAATTAATACTGGAAGTAAGGCTTTTATTTTTTGTTGTTCACTTTCAGCCAGATCAGTTTGCTGATTGCACAGCGTAAGGGATGGTGCCGAAAACAGGCCAATAAGAGTATGAAAGCATGCTGCTGTCACTTAGACTGTTGGTGAAAGCCCTACCTAGTGGCTCTCTTTCCGTGAAGGCTAAAACCAAAGTAAATTGTGATGGCTAAGGTCCTGCTGTCCCCTCAGTAAGTTACTGCCTTCAGCTGCATGGTTTTGCCTCTTGTTCACACCCAACACTGATGCTTACTTCTTCCCTGGTGAGCCAGGACCACCTCCCAGTGCTGGCAGAAACCCTGTGTAGTTTTTCCCCCGAATTGCCTCACTGAGTCAGCCAGATGAGTAGCAGAAAAGGAGGCAGGGTTGTGTGCCCTAAAGCTGGATTTGCAGCCGCACCAGTTTAAATTGCCTTTGATTGTCATGAAGCCATGGCTGCTATCTCATCTAGCAGATAAGATGCTCTTTAAGGAGATCAGTCCAGGCAGTAGACCAAAATAAAACAAGGGAAAATTGAACCTGCATGGCTGTTTGCTCTGTGGTCAGCTCTAGAAGTCCACAAGCACTAGTTTTCTCTCAACTTGAACCTCAGAAACTTTTTAACAAAGTTTAGGGCCTCCTGTCTTTGAGTTGATTACTGAGCTGCTCCTCCGGTTCAGCCTGTGGGACTCCAGCCTGGCACTGATGGAGTTGGGTGCTGCTGGATGGGGGCTCCTCCTGGCAGCTCTTGGTGGGACCCAGCCTTGACCTTCCTGTGTCTCCCTGCAGTTAAGTGTACAGGAGATACGCTGCCGCTTTGTAGGGATGCTTTGAAACAAATTAAAGTTTGCGAAGTGCTTGGGAATTTTTTGGTAAAAAAGTTACAGTTAGGTGAACAGAAATAGTGACCGCTCGGAGAATTTTTTTTCAACAATACTATTACTGTTTTGCAACTATGTGCAAGTTCTAGAGAGGAAAATGAGCTAGAGACATTGCGAGTTGTAAAAGGGACATTCTTCCTTTGTTTGGTTTGTGTCAGTTCTCATTCCTCTTGCAAGAATCACTTACACTATTGTGCTGTCAGTAAGAATCTGTGGGCATGTACACATGTGTGTAAGAGATACAGTGACATGGACCATCTTGCGGGATCACATCCTTTTGAGCAACCTCCAGTTTGTGTGACTTTTTCACAAGCTGGAGAAGAGGAAATGTTTTATTTTATAAAGTACACTGACATATGTATTTATAAATCTACAAATGTGTATCATATATATACATATTATATTATATACATTTATTATGAATGCGTAAATATAAAACTCATGTATCTTTATACAACTAACACAAGCAAAAAACCTCATCTTTTAATATTTTGAATAATTTCCAGATTTGAAGTTGATGATGTGGTTTGAGCTGTTCTAAACTTCAAAACCACTCACTCTGTTACAGCTTTTTGTATAAGTACGTCTGAGAGGGTCTTACAATCAGGGGACACTAATACTGTCCGTATTCTACTAATGGGCAAACTAGGAAACAGAGGTGATCCAATGTCCTCCAGGAAAGTAGCTGCAGAGGTGAAGTACGAAACTGAGGCTCCTAAGTCTCTGCACTTTTTCCTGGCCTTTTTTCAGCAGTTTATCAGTTTTCTATTTCATACTCCTCAGTCCAGAAGCAAATTATCTTGCTGATCTGTTGCTGATTTTATGCAGAGTTGAATGTACTTTGTGTAGCGTTTGTTGAAGGAGTTTTAAAAGAAAACAATTGTCCACATCTCCTGCTCTAAACCTTCACATGCAGGAACATAACCTGAATTTTTATACAAGTATTTTATAGTCATATATGCCAGCCACTTCTAGTTCTCGCTGTGTTTTACTTATTTATTCCTTACATATGTGATAGTGGGCAGATATGCATTTAAAATGTAGGGATATAGCTGTCATGATTTTAAAAATACTGATAACTAACATGAAATCATTGTAGGTTCAAAAAGACCTTTATGATCATCGAGTCCAGCTGTTAACCCAGCACTGCCAAGTCCACCACTAAATCATGTCACTAAGCACCACATCTACACATCTTTTAAATTCCTTCACAGATGGTGACTCAACCACTTCCCTGGGCAGCCTGTTCCAATGCTTAACAACCCTTTCAGTGAAGAAATTTTTCCTAATGTACAAGGTAAACCTCCCCTGTTGCAACTCGAGGCCATCTCCTCTTGTCCTATCTCTTGTTATGTGGGAGAAGAGACCGACACCCACCTCACTACAACCTCTTTTCAGGTAGTTACAGAGAGTGATAAGGTCTCCCCTGAGCTGTGGCTAGGCTTATATTGCATATCCAATATATACACAGTATGTTCTGTTTATAGTGATGTAAGGCACTTTACATCATCAAATTTAAATAAGCTGTATCATTTCACATTTTTATAGTGATGGAAATGCACTTACAGTAGAAGACAAGCACATTTACATTTCTGCGTCAGTGTTCTTGCTTGGTGCCCCCAAAACACTCAAGGAGGTAAGAGCCGGACTGAAAATAAGAAAGCAGAAAATGTGTTGGAGTTGCTGTATAGCTGCAGTGAGACAGGGCACTGCAAGGGACCCTATAAAGCAGGGTAACAAAGTTAATAGTAGAGGAAAACGAATTTGTACCATAGCTGAGACAATTTTATCAGCAGGAGCTGACAGGTAAATCCTGATTTTGCTTCTAGAGATGAAGAAACTATCTCCATCCCATTCAAATGGCCTGTGAGTCTCCAAACAAATATGTAAATTGGGAAATGAAACAGAGGGTCCCCAAAACAATCTCAGTGTAGTGCTCCAGATACAAGCTTAGGTCTGTGAAACTAAAATTCTCAGACTTTTGGATCTGTTCTGTTGAGAAGAGAGCTAATGGTGCAAA
The DNA here is from genome assembly GCA_013389965.1 of Todus mexicanus. Lineage (NCBI taxonomy): Eukaryota > Metazoa > Chordata > Aves > Coraciiformes > Todidae > Todus > Todus mexicanus. The sequence goes on from WEIS01091933.1 coordinate 6,859, forward strand.
TTGGAAAGGAGATTGTTTTCAGAGGAGAAAAAAAACCCTCCTCTCTTCTAGGTCACTAAAGTGTGAAATTTTCCTAGGAAAGTCTCCAAAGTTTTCTTCTAGCCATATGTAGTACCAGCTTTTCCTCCCGTATCTGAGAGCTCTCTGGGAACCTACCAGTGATGACTGGATAACCCAGGGGCCAGAAGGCTCATCTCTTAGCCTGCAGTACCCACAGCACTTCCAGCTTGCTAGAAAAGCTTGAAGAAATACGGGGAGTCACATCTAGGGAGGGAAGAGAGGTTTCTCAAATCGACATTTGCTTCAGTCGATGTGTAGATCTGCAGGGTCCATTTTGCTTTATTGAGAAATTCTGACAACGACAAGGTGTGCATTTGTGTTTCGCTGGGTGTATATTTCACAGCTTCTGTGTCCTCTTATCATGCAAACATCTCCTCTAAACCCTCTTGGGAGGACAGTTACAGCTCCATGGCTTTTTGGTTTGAGTCCCACGCCAGCTGACTAATCTAGCGGCTAGTGATAGCTGAAGATTGAGACACTGATAATTCCTCGGCACCCCACAGAGAGGCAAGGGAGCTAATTATACACTGATTGTGTACCACTTGAGGAAATCCCCAGATGAGGAGCTGTGGGTGTCTTTGCACTACTTGAGAGATGCGCTGGGAACAAAGGAGGAGGAAAAAAAAAATAATTCAGCCCTAATTATTCATACTGAACCTGTGACCTTCTTAAAATATGCTCAACCCAGACAACAAACCCAGGGTTGAGTGAGGCTTCTTCCAGACTTGTTTTAAGGCTGTACCATTAGGGACTGTTCTTGCTGAAAACCTCTTGAGTTTGTGTGTTTTAGGAGTAGTCCTGCACGGAGGTCCTTCCCCAGCAGTTTGCCAGTGTTTTTCCCTTCCTATTACAAGGCTATCTGAAGATCTTGGACCTGTTCCACACTTAAGCTCCCAGCATCTTTGTTGTCTATCTGACCTTGCAATATAATAGGCTGGAAACTTTAACCGCCTGGCTTTTGGTAAGGCTTGTTTCACAATCTGGGCAATGTAGATTTCTCTGCTTCCCATTTCCACTTCTGTAATGTTTATTCTATTCAATTGTATGTCTGGTTTGGTGTTCATTTCTGCAGCTCCCGCCTACGTTTCGTGCATTTCTTCATCTTATCTGCAATTGCTATCTGCACTCTCAATCAGCTCATCTCTTTTTATTAGTAATAGATCCAGTTGGTTCATATGCTTGCATAGGCTCTAGAACGGTAATGTCTTGTCTTGCCAGCAAACAGAGATTCTAAGGTTGTGATAACCTATATGCTTGTCTGAGGGATGTGAAAATCACGTTATGAATGTTGTTTATGAAAACTGGGTTTTGCACAGCTTTGGTAGTTTTCACATACTGTAGCTGACTGTCTTCAACAACGTGACAAGTAGAACTGACAGCATTGCAAGCCCATAGTTTCCATCTGATCGTAACTATTTGAACACAAAAATCCTCAGCATTTTTCCTCACTTACCTCTGTGGAGATACCACTGTGAGGACAGTTTTGTTTAAACTATCCCATGCTTTCTCTACTCCATTTTAACCTCTGATTATACCTTGTTTCCTCTTCCTAATATTTTTCTTCTACTGACCTTGCACTGTGCATAAACATTCTTCATAAGGAAATCAGTGAGATACTCGTAGTTAATTTTTTATGTCTTGGCTTTTGTGCCCAGTACATAATGATCCAGTTACATCTCAACTTGTGTGCTGTAACCCCAGCTTTCCACTTCTCTCTCCTGCCAACAAAGCAAGTTTATTTTCTAATAACTTAAAGTACCTCCTTTTATCCTTAACTCTCTACAGATGCTTCCCTCCTTCTTCCTTGTTAATTTAAGTCTCTCTGCTTCCAAGGATCCGCTGCCTAGGATCCTTGGCCTGTCTCCTTCTGTCCCATTTTCTGCTCCGAGATGGAAGGCGGCAGTTGGCCGCTTCTGTCCCCCTCCCATTCCAGAGCATCGCGGTAGAAAGACGCCAGCTTGCCTAAAAGGGGCTCTCGGCCATGCTTGCAACCGGTTTTTGAACGAGTGTTTTGAAAACCAGTTAGGCAGTTTTCCCAGTGTAGACAGGCTCATAGAAGGACCATTAATTACTCAGCACAGGCTTAACCGTGGGCAGAAAAAGGGGGCTTTTGTCCGATTGTCAAACCCTCACCATTATTTGTACATGTTGGTTTTGCATTTAATAGGATTACATGACTTCTTCGCTCTATATGCCAAAATGGATGGTTCCTTTCAGTAATAAAACAAAGCCAATAACCTGAAAGGAACCACAGCTCAAAAGCACAAACTTGACCTCTGATTGACCTTGACATTTACAGACTAAAAAGAACTTTTCTTTGAACAGACAGAAGAAGTCAGGGAGCCAGCAAGAACCAGGAGAAAATGGTTTTGTTGCTTTCTGATTACATTGTTTAAACCAACATACTACATGGTTTACAATACTTCATTACAATGTATTAGGGCCTGGAGGTGATTTAGTGTCTGTTTATAACTGAGACTAATCTTGAAATAAACAAATGAATGTTTGGAAAATGGATGAAGCTGTTCTGCTGGAGACAGCGTTAAATGCATCTCTGAAGAGTAAATCATGGCCGTACAGCACTTAAATGCTTTTTATTTCTACCTTCAGTTGTATTTCAGTAGTTTTATCTAACAAAATTAATCACAGTGCAGTAAAAAAAAAATTCTAATTGGTTAGGACTCTCTGGCAGCCATACATTCTATAACAAATTCACGGTTTAAAAACTGTTTAGCCCTTTAAAATCAGGGGAAAGGATAAACTAGAAAATGCTGTAGCATTACACTAGGCACCATGGTGATCTAAATGAAATCTGTTGCAACCTGTTCTAATTTAAAATTGCTCCGTTGTGCGAATGAAGGGGAAAAGAAGAAGGGTTAGTTCACTTGTTCAAAGCGTTTCCAGATTCCCAGATAAATCTTTCATCAACAGCTTGTGTGCTGTACATTCCCATTTTCTCTGTGCATCCTCTGCATAACTGCACATAAACGTGGTTTCAGATGGAGCCAAGAACTCTTCCTCCAGGAGTTCGGTATCAGTTCTCGTCTCTTTTCAGCTGAGAACAAGCAATGTCGTTGAGAGTCACCATTGCAGTGCCCACCTGATCATGATACCCAAAAGCTCCTCTGTGGTGCTGTAGGCGGGGACCTTTCTAGAGGAGGTTGCTCCATTTCCTTCTGCCAAAGGATGCCTACGGCTGTGCTTGTCCTGCCATCCACCTCTGCAGGTAACTCTTCAGCCAGCCCTACTTCTCTCCCTCCCCTGTCTCTCCTACCACCCAAGGGCAAATCCATGGCCCACGGACATTTCACAGCACATTTCTCGTCTTCTAACACCTGACTCATTCCAAAAATGTCTTAAATTTTCCCAAGTACCAGGCACTAAGCAGTTAAAGCCTGATTCGAGAGAAACAAACCCTGAAGTCGACGGCTCCTCCAGTCCCACCGCCCACACCCTTCCGGTCGCAGACTGGAGCGAGTGGGAGCTGGCGAGGGCTTGGAGTGGAAGCAGCAGCAGAGGACTTCTACACTGCCATGTCTGTGCAGCCTATTGCCACCTAGTGCTGCCAGTGTGGAAAAGCAACAATTTTCCATCTACTCAAGAGCGAGACTCCTGCAAAGACAGCCACCAAAGTGGTCGTGAATCAGAAGGTCCTCTTCTGTTGTAGCAGCACCGCTTAACTTAACCTACCTACTTCACCATATCCTACACCCATTAGAACAGGTTTAGGTCTCTGAACTTTGACAATGCGCTTTCCTGTGCTGCAGTTGATACTAAACACCTCTTTCTTAGCTCAGAGGTTTCCAGTCTGGTCCTGCAGCAGCAAGGCATCCACAATTATACTTCATATGGGTGACTACCTTTCTGTATACCCTTCTTCCTATGACTTTGTTTGACAATCAAGCACTAGTGGCAGAAATCTCAAGGATAATTAGGTTTGTTCAAGCTTGAAAAAATAGTCAACTGCACGAAATAAAGACCTGCTAGAGGGAAGGTTGCAACATCAGCCTGTGTGTTCATCGGCACCAGTGAGTAAGCCATGGGCAAGGGCGTTAGCTACAGCAAAAATTTTAAGTGATGCTTGCACCTTCCTAGGTGTCAAAGCTGACCACCCATGCACCACAAACACAGGCTTTCTTGGTACCAGTTCACAGAACTCTTTGTATTAACAGCTATATCTAAATATACATTAGCAGTGTTCCAAAATTACAGTGAAAACGAATGAGATCAGGCACATTTTTCTGTGTACTTTTTTCCCCCCTTTGCTCCTGTGTTAATTTTTTCCCCCTGCACAACTCATTACTGACTATTATCTTAGCTCCCATTAAATCTCTTTTAGAGGTTGGCATTTTAATTTACCAGCTTGAGCTCTAGACTGTTGACACGTTACACTGCAGAAAGCAGCAAAATTATCACGGACTGAGTTTGCACTGTATTTTTTCTAAGATGCTGCGTGATGAGAATAAATCATGTTGTCACCCTGACATGATCTGCTAATGAAGATACACACCCACTTGCCCTGCCCTCTTAGTGGATGTTAAACGCAAACCCTTCCTCTGTCTTTTTTCTTCATTTCCACTGTGGAAGAAGCTTTCTAATTCTGCACATCGGTTTGCTTAGCAATATTGCTGTTGCCTAATGCAATAAAAATCAGTTATGTAACTGCCTTTGCTAGACTTGCAGAGAGCGTTCACCAGACGGGAAGATGGCCACAGTATCTTTATGTTTCCCATTATGTCTCCTGCGTTCATTGTGATTATACAACATACTCTGCTTTTAGTATCTTTTTTTCTTTTTAATCATTTTTTCTGACATCACGTTTAGAATATTATGCACTACAATCTAAGATCATGCAAAGATAAAGCAGGGAAAAGAAATAAGCTTATTCTGGTTTTTGCTAAAAGGGCTGATATTATAGCGCTAGTGCCACCATGGAACAAAGAATCGCCTACAGTTTGTCAGACGGTATTTTTAATACTCTAATTCTGAACCAAATTCCTAAAATAACCTGTGTTTGCAGATTACCGTGTGCTCTTTTGTTCTGAATAATGTCTTGCTTAGTGAACTATGTCTTATCAATCCACCAAGTACTGGGTGTCATTGTTCACCTCATTCACAATTCATCTTTTAATTAACATTATCACAGGCAAAATTCTATTTTGGTCAGCATAATTTGTCATTGGAATTGGCAGTACAGAAATAAAAGAATTATCATCTGAATTTATCTGAAGACAATGTAGGAGATGGTGACTACAAACCTACCTCATCCGGCACTGAAGAGGAAGGGAGGGAAACCATGTAAATGATAATGGCTTTAAAAATTGTATTTGTAATGTAAAAATCACTACTTTGGCCATTCAGTATCTGCTAAGCAAACTGTTTTATCACAATTACTGTTGCTGAAAATATAAATCTGAATCCTACACCTAGACACATGGTGGAAAGGGTTGCTGACTTAGGGAAAATTAGAGAGATACAAATGTCTTTACAGGGTGATGATCTTAGATATAGGTACATAATATCAACTTAATGCAGCAAAATGGTGATCATTTGCTTTAATAATTAAAATTTGAAATTAAGTTACAATCACAGCATTGCTTTTGAGAGCAGACAAGGAAATAAATGCTTTTAAAATGTTTTTTAACCATACAAGGGGATGAACTTTTCACAGAGAATGGAAACATTCCTGAATCCTTCTCACAAACTTGATTTTCATAATGGTTACCAGAAAACTCATTCAATGTGAGGACAATTAACGAATATTTTCTTTTTTTGAGTCTGTAAAGAAGATACCTATCCCTGCAGTCTAGATATGAAATATTTTTCTATTTACATTCAAATTAACCCGGTCATACTGAATGCATTTAAGGTACAGTGAACAGGTGAGCAAACCAGCTGCTTAAAAATTCCTTCCGACATCCCTTTACCTTATGATTTCATCCAGTCCTAGTTGCAAATGCAACAGGCCCTGAAGATGATCGCATTCAAGTAGCACTCAGCCAAGATGACAATAATTTCTGTAAGCAGGGCACCTTTTTGGACCATGCTCTACTGGCGGCCCTTTCTCTTTCATAATAGCTGGGCTTCAGCTCGACTGCCACCGGTGACTTCTATTGGACCTGCATCGAGGGGCAGCCTTCTAGTGTGAATGATCCTGGCCCGTTAGCAGCTTCTAAACCAGTTTTTAGAAAGGAAACATCAGTCTCCACAGTTATAATTTATATTTGCTCAGTTCTGCCTATTTACATTGTGGTTTTAATGGATGCAGCATTTATTAAAAAATACTGGAACCTAACCAAGTTATTGACTCCCAGTCAAAAGTGCCGATTATTTTCTTGGCTTCTTTTTTTTAATGGCAGAGGCAAGCAGTGCTCAAACAGGCAGGTCAGGAAGTGAAAGAGATAGAGATGATACCTGCATCTTTCATAACCATAGTCCGTAGCTCTCTGTGGGCTATTTTGTGTGTCGACAGCAAGGTGAAACCCAGAAACGTAACAGCTAGAGCAGGGAAATGCTGTGAAGGTTCACTGTTAACCCTGACGAAACATTAAATTCTTCAGATTTCTTTTCTTCAATTTCTCTCTGAAAGTAGACCTTGGAAGAGTTAGGCTTTTTGGCAGGAGATAACGGCAGTCTCCTCAACCTTAATTATTGTTCCTGAATTTGAATAATATCTTTGATAATGAATCTAATGACACAGGCTAAAAGTTACGGAAAATTCTACCCAAAATTATTTTTAAAAATGATACCCAGGAAGTTGTTATGTTCATATTGAAATAGTGGCTTTGCTGCCATATTTCTGTATGGGTTGCCCACCTTTCTAGGTAAAGTAAGATGCCTTTCATATTACTGAGCCCCAGGATTTTTCTAACATTTTCTTCATGCAGCCCAGAAGGAGAGATGGTTAAATCATACATCTTTCTTTCACCCTCTGCCTTCTTCCAAAGAAGTGTCATGTTCTGTATTCCTTAGGCATCAACAGCGCATGAATGAGAAACAGCGTGGGCTTTACTGATCTTCTGAGGAATATGTAATTATTTTCTGTGTTCTAAGAACGATTACTCAAAAAGTGGCAAATGATATAAAAATAAATACAGTAAAAAGATGTACCCTGCATATACTAAAGGTACAATCAGACAAAAGGAAATCACGCTTATTCTTAGAATATTGAGAGGTGAAAATAATATTCTAAAGGAATCTTTTGCTATTCCACAGTTCCCTCAAAGAACTGTCTAAATCCATCTTTTTCAGTTCTTCCAATCAGTCTTTTCAGACGTGTACGTTCCCTTCATCTCAAAATTCCCCAGAACTCCCAAACACAGTCTGTAAGTAAACGCGATGATTTATAAACCCTTGAGGTTTCAGAAACAAGTGCTTACATAGTATGACTAATACGCAAGCATGCGCTGCTGCCCCCTGATGCAGGGAATGTTAAATATCTTCGAGAGTCGCCAGGCGATGTCGTACAGCCCACCTTCTTTCCTACAGGAATATATGGCTACAGATGTGTTTGGTACTGCTTGGATAGATAGAAGATAACGTGCAACTTAAATTATTAGTTGAGGGGAGAATGAGGTGAAGGAAAGATCACAGCATCACAGAATTTCCTAGATTGGAAAAGGCTTTTAAGATCATCTAGTCCAATCATTAACCCAACACTGACAAGTCCTTGGCTAACCCATATCCCTCAGTACTACATCTACGCAACTCTTAAATATCTCCAGGACTGAGGATTCAACCACCTCCCTGGGCAGCCTGTTCCAATGCCTGAAAAGCTGTTCAGTAAATAAATTCTTCCTAATATCCAATCTGAACTTCCCTCGCTGCAACTTCACGCCATTTCCTCTTGTCCTATCACTTGTTGTTTGGTTGAACAGAAGAAAGGAGACAAAAAAAGGGAAAAATCAACCAAGCACACCCACTGTGAGAATGTTTAAAAATTGTTGAGGAATATAAGCTGCAAACTGGGACTCATTCTTAATGCATGGTTTTGTTGGGAGTCAGTCCTGTTTGGCAAAAGCAACATTTATGGCCACCTTCAGCCGGTATTTCGGGCAATTACAACTCAGTTTGTCTTTCCTGCCTGCTTATTTCCCCTCCCATAAATTGTCTAGATTTGGGAATGTAAATTGTCCAGAGCAGAGCTTTCCTCAGCAGGATTTGTTGGAGTAGGCTCCAGCAGGGTGAGTCCTTATCTCTATGAAGGCTGAGAGAGAGCATGAGGTGGCAGTAATATTTTGTTTGTTCATGAAGCTTGGGTGCACACAGAAATTCCCAGCAAGCGAAGGAAGGTGTGCTGCAAAGCCCTGAGCGTGGCTGGCGCAGCCGCTCAGGTGCCATGTGGCCGTACATGCAAAGTTAGACACGTCTGCTGGGTTTTTGGCCCAGCTGTAATTACAGTGGTGCAGCTCCAGCACGCAGACAAGCCCGCGGGTACGACAGTGGTACAACAGGTTTTCGGAAAGAGCTCGTAAGAAGCAGAGCCTGTATTAACCGAAATGAACTCGAGTTACGGAGGAGGATTGTCTGCTGATTTTGATGGTGGTGACTGGGTTGGGGTTTTTTTTAAACTGCAGACCTGGAGCTCTACCAGGATGAGTAAGGCTGGGCTACGACGCTACAGCCTGGGTGGCGCGTGGCCCCGAAGAAGGAGGGCTCAGCAGCAGGTTTATAGCTTCTGCAGTTCAGTAACGCTTGTCTTAAAAGCCGTAGTTGCCAGATTCACGTCATTTAGCGCCTTGGGTTGGAAGGGACCTCTAAAGGTCACCGAGTCCAACCCCCTTGCAGTGAGCAGGGACACCCTCAACTAGATCAGGTTGCTCACAGCCTCACCAAGCTTGACCTTGAACATCTCCAGGGGTGGGGCCTCCACCACCTCCCTGGGCAACCTGTGCCAGCGTTGCACCACCCTCACGGGGAAGAACAACTTCCCAACGCGCTCGTTTCCCTTCCCCTACGCTGAGGGGCCGGGTGCGTGTGTTAGCGGGGGGGCGGCCCGGGAAGGCCTCAGCGCCCTGGGGCGGGCGGGGCCGGGTGAGGGGCGGGTCGGGGAGGCTCCGGGCCAGGACTACGTCTCCCGGCAGGCGCGGCGGGCGGCGCCGGGGCGTTGCGGAAGCGCGTTCCCGGCAGAGCGGCCGNGCAGCTCGAAGCCCTGGAGCTCGCAGCCCTGGCGCTGACAGCTCTGGAGCTCGAAGCCCTGACGCTGGCAACCCTGGCACTGACAGCCCTGGAGCTGGCAGCCCTGGCGCTCCTCGCAGGCGGCTTTTCCTGTTGTTCCGCCTGGCGCAGGTGTCTCCTCGGCGGCAGAGCCGCCCCTGGGGCTCGGTCTGGGGGAGCGGGGCCGCTTCTCGGTGCCTCGGTCCTTCCCCGAGCGGCTGAGGGGTTGGGTTCTCCTGCCTGGGCTGCCGGCGGTCGTGCCTCGGCGTGAGGAGATCCCCCCTGCCCCCCTTAGCTCCGGTATGCTCTGTGGTATTGAAGAGTCGTTACAAGGTGCTTCCTTCCTCCCTCCCCCTGTGTTCAAGGTGCAGGCCTGGCAAAAGCTTGCCCTAGTTAAGCTCAGGGCTGTCAGAATGGGGCGCTTGCAGAAAAAACACTGCTAAAATCAGTGCAATATTTGAAACAATCTACTTTTGCATATGTATTCTTTTCCTGCTTTCATCAGGAGTAGCCAAAAGGGAAGAAAAGTCTTGAGAGTGAAGTTTTTCAATAAACTTCTGTTTCTGGCGTAGGTGGCAGATGTTACAGACGCTGGTGCGTTTGAGGAACTGGACACATATGTTAAAATGTTGGGACTGCTCGTTTGCATGTCTTTAGGATAAGCCCTTGAAGAGCCGTCTGCGTGTATCTCAATGAGAATTGCTTTGGCTGCTTTCCAAAAAGAAAATAAAAGACAATGTTATAATTTAGATAATCCTCAGATTCTGCTGGTGTATCTACAGTGCAGACAAAGGTATGATTAGATGGGCGAATGTGCATAGTTAGCTATATCCTAGCTAGTTTAACTTCAGGATTAGTCTTCCCCTCAACAGCAAACACAGTCATTCCATCAAAGATTTCATAAGGTAGCCCAAACTGAGCCCAAACTACCTTGTGGGTGAGTAGCAGTTGGGGTTTTTTGGGTCACACCATAGATAAACCCAAGGCAAACGTGCACCAAGTGGAACACATTTAGGAATTCACTATAGGTGCAAATGCCATCTTAAATTTACTCAGTTCTTTCTCATTTTTATTCTCTGTCACCACCAGCCCAAGCTACGGTTCTGAGATCTTTCCGTCTCAAATCCGCAACATGCTAGCAACTAAATGCTACTGGCGCTGCCTTGTTGTGTATGTAAACAACGTGCTTGGGTTTTAGCCTTGTTTTACCTCCCTCCTTTGCTGATAGTGTTACTTTGCTGATAGCGCAGTATTAATAAAACAAAATACCAGTGCAAAGCAATAGTTGTAGCTCTTCAAGCTTTATTTTCTCATTTGCAACAATTTAAGGATAAGTTTCCAAAGAACAACAATCAAAAGAATACATTGTAACAGAACGTGAGCCTACGCTGCAAACATTTACTTGTAGAGCTAAGAAAAACGTGAATTACAACTTTCTGCTTTTGCAACACTAAACTCGGTTGCTTTGTAGCTTATTCGTATTTTATGTTTTTTTTTCCTGGTATCTCTTACTTAGATATGGATTTTATAGAAACCCTGATGGACCGTTAGGTATTACTTACACAAAATGTTATTTGGTCAATGCTTTTTGGGTGTCTATTTGGTTTGTTCCAGGGCAGTCAAAAATTGCTGCAGGAGTGTAAGTTTGCGAGGGGTGAGGTGAACAGGAGAATGCTTCCCTTTTCTATAAAAATCTCTCAGGAGAGTAAACCATCAGCTTTTCTTGCATGACTTCAGGTTAGAAGGTAGACAAATACTAACTGTAAACTTGCCTAAATACAAAACACTTTTGTTGAAGAACAAATTCCAAAGTTTTGAGTAGCTTTGCTGGAGTTCAGTGCCTCCTAGGCAGCGATTTAGAAAGGCAACCTATGTGTGCATTTGTATGTATTTCTAGTAACGTGCTAGACATGTCTAGTAACGTTTCTAGTTGTCTGTGCCCAACAGTTGCCTTCCTGGTAGCTCTTGGAGTGACATCTGTTTCCTTGTCCTCATAGCCTCTACTTCCTTCTGATACTCTTTTAGCTGGATTTTCAAAGCTGTACGCACAGTTCTGTACCGAGCTGGCTCCACAAAGAGATTTTGGTGTGATGATGTTCGGTGGTGCCACACCTAACTTGCAGGCAACTGCTCCCAGAATTTTTGGGATGGGAAAGCTGTTTACTCGAGGAACAAGAATTTTCTCTGGCTAGGTATTTGTCTGAGCTTGTAGTGTAGCTAATACACACCATTTATTTTCTAGATAGAAATTAATGTACTGCTGAATTAAAAGGCTGAAACGAAAGGTATTTTACTGAGAAAAAGGCAGACATGATAACTAGTATGTGGCCTAGAAAATAATCTAAAAATCATCTTACTAAGTGGAAATCATGGAGGAGACTAGGTCAGTTCCTGGCGGTAGCAGATATTTGGCACAAATGATGAAAGGAGAGGAAAAGAATAATGAACAAGAAATTAAAAAAAAAATCAAATCACATTCTTAATAATGAAAACTTCTTTTTTAAAAATTTTGAGCAGTATTCTCTGAATACTGGTGGGAATGGTGATATTATCTGTGAACTTCTAGAATTCTAGGTATGGCTTTTTGTCAACGTTTTCTCATGCACTTCCATGGGAAAAAATCTGAGTTTTGACCATCAAAGCTGCATCAATACAGAAAAATTTAGTAGATCAGTCATGATTTTAAGAAGTCAAACTGAGAGAAACATGAGGAAAGCCTGTTATTCTACTAAGAGCTACCCTGACAAGTAAGGGGCTTTTAAATGTGAAGTTCTGCTTTAGAAAACAGTCTAGTAAATGAAAACACTACAATATATTAAAAAAGGCAAAAATGTAGCCATTCTTAAATGGCAGGAATGCTCTGCTGACTCTGTATGTCTATATCCTGCAGAATTTACAATGACCATATTGTCTCAAACATAAAGTTCTTTAGAGTAAGCCATAAATAATTCAGAGTAAATCAAGCTGTAACATTTGATTACCAAGCCCATTTATTTTGGTATAATTAATTCTTGGTTTTCATGTACAGTTCTAGGTTATTTCTGAATTCTTTTTCTGAAGTTGCCAGGGGGGTATCTGGTTGTCATATTTACAGTAAGAAATGGCATACTAAGGCTGTTTATGTAACGCAGGATTTAACCAGTGCACACTTGCAGGATGTGCTTGCTCCTTTTTGTTTATTGTAAAAACCTTGCAGCCTTAATTTACAGTTTAAACCTTTACAGAATTGTAATCCACAAGGCAGAAATAAAACAAATGGCCTAGAGGATTTTTTTTTACTCTGTGTGTTTATATAAGGGGGGGGAAAAAACCCCAACAATGTAGACAGAGCTGTGAGGTTTTCAGTGGCTTGTAGCAGATACAGTATTTTGATGGCTTTTAAAAACTCTGTCGGCATTGGTTTTTACAATCGGTTGATGAGGAGAATTGTGGTGGGCTGACTCTGGCTGGACACCAGGTCCCCACCAGAGCTGCTCTATCACTCCTCTCCTCAGCTGGACAGGGACGAGAAAATATAACGAAAGGCTCATGGGTCGAGGTAAGGACAGGGAGAGATCACCCAGAAATTGCCGTTGTGGGCAAAAGACTCAACTTGGGGAAGATTAATTTATTACCAATTGAATCAGACTGAAATGATAAGTAAACCCAAGTCTTAAAAACAGCTTCCCTCCATCCCTCCCTTCTTCCCAGGCTCAGCTTCACTCCCCATTTTCTCTACTTCCTCCCCTCCCAGCAGTGCCAGGAGACTGGGAATGGGGCTTGCAGTCAGTTCAGCCCATACTGTCTCTGCCACTCCTTCCTCCTCAGGGGGGGGGCTCGTCACGCTTTTCTGCGCCCCTCCACTCTCTCCCTTCTCTCTTTCACAAGAGACAGTTCTTCACAAACTTCTCCAGTGTGAGTCCTTCCCATGGGCTGTAGTTCTTCGCAAACTGCTCCAGTGTGGGTCCCTTCCACGGGGTCACAAGTCCTGCCAGCAAACCTGCTCCAGTGTGGGCTCCTCTCTCCATGGAGCCACCCCTATAGCCCCTCTCCTACCAGAACCTTGCCACGCAAAGAATTACCAATACAAGAATTAATGGATCTAACATCACACTTGAAATAGTAATTCAAATAAGTTATTTTGGTGGTAGGAGGAATGAAAATCTCTTCATTTTCATAGGTAATTTGTTGAAATTAAATGAGAAAGGGACTGTTACCTAACGCTGTGTTTGACATTCTCCTTGTACTTTTTGTCTTTGCCTGTTCCTTGCCAACTCCAGGCTTCCGCAGCTCCTCTGTGTCCCCAGCTGGCAGCATCAGTCTGCACTCCAAAGAAATGCAACCAGCTTAGTCTAGGTCCTATCCTAAAAGTCACTGCTAATGCTGGAACATTTTACTGGTCATGCATCCTGAAGGAAAATTTGTAAGAATTTGGTCTCTTAAAGCTTGTGTTTTTGAAAAGAGCGTTGTGTGTTGAAAGGACAAAATGTGCAAGTAGGAAAACAGATTACTCCTTTCCTAGTCTGTCTTCTGTGATCAGCTAGATTTAACACTTAGAAGGACTCATGACTTTCTAGTTTTGCAATGCCATTTTAGATTTTCGATTTAGAAATAAGTCATCTTAATGGATAGAACTGTTTGGGGTTTTTTTTATTAACGAAGATTTTGTGTTCTTGTTCCTTTTACTTTAAAAGAAATGGCTGCAAGCGAATGACCTTCAGAAAGAAGTATACCAGCATCTGGCCTACTATGTACCAAAAATTTACTGCAGGGGTCCTAACCCTGCCCCACAAAGAGAAGACATGCTGGCACAACACGTTTTGCTGGGACCAATGGAATGGTATCTTTGTGGCGAAGATCCTGCATTTGGTTTTCCAAAACTCGAGCAGGCGAACAAACCTTCCCATCTCTGTGGCCGCGTTTTTAAAGTGGGAGAGCCTACGTATTCTTGCAGGTAGTTCAACTTAACTTGCTGAAGTAGTTATAATTTGCGAAGTTGTGGAATGTTTTTCGATAAGAATTAGTGTCCTAGAGAAAAGTTAATGTATTTTTAAAGTAACTTTGCAATGTTTCTTGACTGGTGGGGTGAGGGGAAAATTAATACACTACGGTTTTGTAAATGGAAGAATATTAATTAGTATAATGTAGAGTGTTCTCTATACAAAAGAAATGCAAGAATGAGAAAGGGGTTGGAGTGAACTGTCAATGTGATTTAAGGGCTTTCATCAGAAGTAAGCAGGCAGGTGTATGTACATGTAATTCATGTGTTTAATACCAGCTGTTAGTGTTGACCCTGTATTTTAGACCTGCTAAACCAATTTATTGGATGCTAAGACAGGCATGCCAGCTTCTTGTTCCTTCCCTACTTCTATCTCTAGATCTCTGTAAAAATACCATTTTGCTTGGAAGAGGACAGGAAGTTACTAACCAGTTACAAGTATTTTTAAAATGTTCAGTTTTAAGCCAGTGTATTGCTACCTATATATTAATTTTCTTATCTTCTCTTTCCCAAACCACCTGTAATTTACATTCAGTTTGTACACTGTCTGTCACAGATTTTTCTTGATTTGTATGGATATTCTTGGACACTTGAGCACTTGTGGGGTGACGGGGCAAAGGAATGTCTGTGTTATTTCAAGGGCTTATTTTGCTGAGTGAAAGGAGAGAATGAGTGTTGAAGAATTTTACTCTCTAGTGTTCTTCTCTTCTGGAAATGGTGATATTTTATTGGCCTTATTTGCTGAAGTTCCGATTCGGGGTGGTCTTGAGATACTTAACTCAGCAAGCTTCTACATTTTTATTTCAATGACTAGTTAGAATAGGTATTTTTGGAAATGTTTTGAGACCTCTTACCTTGAGATGGATGAGATTAAACTGTTGGGTATTTTAGATACTTTAAACCACTAAGAAAACTCCATCTCCACTCAAGTGTTCTTAGGTTCTTCCTTCACACCTGTGAAGAAGTGGAGAGATCTAGGTAGGGAGGCTGAAGGCGATCAGAGGCTATAAAAATAATTGCCATAGTTTCTTTAGTACATTTTGATGAATTCTGGTCCCAAAGAACTAAAAAACTAAACCACAGACCTAGTTTTTTAATTCAAGTCAAATTGCCTTGCAGCCTAGAAGTAAGATTGTAATGATCAAATACTCTTCATATGGACTAATGGAAATGGTGGGAGTTCTGCTAATTTCTTCTAAACACTTGGTTTTTTTTCAAGACTAAGAACTCAATATATAAAGCATGTCCTCGAGAGTACTGCCAGGTATGATGAAAACACAGAATAAAGTGATCCATTGGTGTAGAATTTAGAGAATGAGTTGAATGTACTGTTCATACTGAAGGTCTTTCAGTAGAAAAATAATTTAAATACAGCAATAGAATCAATGTCATTCAGTTTAGAAGGGATGTCTTGGTAGGCTATCTTGTGCAATCTTCTACTGAAACTGGGTCAGCAGTGAATACAGACTGTTTTTTGCAGTTGCTGCTATCAAAATGGAGCCTCATCTTCTTTTGATTATGTACTGATCATAGATGTAAAGCTGCTAATGTTTCCTGCTGTACGTTCATAAATTTTTTTGACTTATAACTGGTAATGAAGAATGTTGAGAACCTAATTTAAATGTTTATGGGGTACAGAAAACAATTGTCTTCTGAGCCCATGAAATCCATTAAAAGCAGTGGCTTTTCTGTCGAGTTGTGAAGCTTACAAGTCTTCCTCTGCTTTAGGTATAAGCGGCCCTATTTGTCCGAGAAATTACTTGGCAAATGGTACTGAGTTTCTAAGTATACTGCCACAAGTTTAGGGCTCTGAAGAATTGATAACCAATATTGTAGAACTGATCTACTCAATCCTTTAGGCATATTGTTGCAGTAAATACATTTGATTATTTTTTTTAATTAAAAAAAAGAAGAAATACCATGAACATAAATTATTCTAAAACAGAAGAGCTTTGTATGATTTTGCTTTGATATTTTTGCCTTTAGTGGCTTCTCTGGAGAAAACAAATGTGAAAATGGTACTTTATGCAGAGTGAGTTGTGATTGCCTGATATCTTTCAGTGATTACCTGGTTTAATTTATTTGGTAAAATAAAACTAAGAGAATTTTTCATAATAACATTATGGATCTCTGGTGTTTTCGTTTGAACAAAATAAGTTGTTTCTCTGAATTCTTATCCTAATAATAACCGTCATAAGACATTAATTCTCCTGGTAGTAATTTTTACATTGCAAAACCTGTCACCCTTAATCTTGATGTGCCTTGAAGTCAGTTGCATTACATAGGTTCATGTATTTTCAGGGTTTCTCAGGGAGACAGTTAAATATAATGGGTAATTACCTCATTCCTTTGTTTAGCTCCTTTTGTTAGAAATATTACTTCTGTCTAATACGGCAGTGCTTGTAGACAGGACCTTATTATAGCCTCTGATCTCCTGGTTGAGGAAATTGCATTCTTGGACCTCTTCAGTGAGCTTGCAGGGCTAAATTTAGAAGCAGAGGTTTGATGTAATCTGTTGTGCCCTATCTTT
>WEIS01091943.1:0-13148 GCA_013389965.1 Todus mexicanus
GGCCTGCGGGGCAGGGCCTCTGGGGCCGGCCCGCCCCGTCCCCCGCCTGCCCTGCTCCGCCGGGCAGCCCGAGCGAGGCTGTGCGAGCGGAGGGGCGGCTCAGGCCGAGGCCGATGTCAGCAGGCAGCAGCCTCACCCTTCCCCGGCTGAGAGCTGGGGCCCTGGCAGGCTGCGGCTGCCCCCTCAGCAAGAGGAAATCTGCAAACAACTCGTCTCTTTAAAATAAACTATGAATTAATATCTCGGATTTATGGTGTGTCTGAAAAAAAAACCCCGAATTAACAACGCTGTTGTTGCTCCAGCCTGAGCACCGTGGCAAAGCTGCTCCTGCTGCAAGCGGAGCTACAGGCCGGGCTGCCCCAGGCTCTGCAGGGTTGGTTTGTCCGTCCGCTGCCTTCTGTGGGTCGTGCAACATCTCGGGGTCAGGGTTCCTCTGCGTGAAGCGCGGGGAGGAAGGTACCGGCCAGTGTAAACTGCGGTGCTGGGTTGTGCAGAGACATCATGAAAATGGGACATGCTCCAAAACCATCGCATTTTTGTTGCTGGGTGGAGAGAGATTACGCTGCCTCTCACCGGGTAGCCCCCGTGAGGAGAAGCTGAAGGAATTTCTTCAAATAAAAAAGAGGCAGTGAAGCAGGGAAGGTTGGGAAACAGCCACAATACATCATTTTTGCTACAGCCTTGCACAAGGTGAACTATTTGGTGATCACGCAGTATCCGTTATGCCGTGCGTCCCTCCAGGAGTTATGGTATCCAGGCTGTGGGTTGGGAAATGCTATAACAAATAATTTTTACAAAGGGTAGAGAAGACAATGGGATGACGCAACAAAAAAGAACGGCAAAGCCCGTGCCAAACTGAGAGTTGCTGGCTTTTATTTGTTTGTTTGAAAACACTCCAGCCCAGCTCTCTCGTTAAATGCAGAGCTTTCCTAGGCAACCGTTTGTTCTTCCTGGAGAGTAAATCTGGCCAAAGATGGGCTAAGTAGTTTCAGAGCAGCAAGATGAGTCCTCTGGCCTTTATGAAACACACAGTAAACAGGGTGCACAAGGCAACGCTCAGGCCATGAAGTTAAACCAGGAATACAATAAATGGAAAGAGGATCCCTTTCCCAGTCCATCTGAGCACAGCAGTGCTCTCTGGCTCTCTGTATGTAGCAGCACCTCCGTGCTCAAATCACGCCCTGACCCAGGCGGTCATTAGTACAGGCTACACCAGGCACTTGAGACACATAAATGGGAGCCCAGGTTCATGAGATGCTCTTAAAAAAATCATGATTTGACTTTTTAAATGCAGAGTTTTATGAGACTTCTGGCTTTGCCTGTGTGGATCAGCCTTATCACACGTTCGTGCTTCCTCCCCATCCGCAAGGGCTAGCAGCAGATCTTAAAAAACTGGGAGCTGAGATTCTCAGATGAGTAAGATGCCTGTAAACACTGAGGCTTTATGGAATGCAAGAAAGACACAAGACTTGTGAAAATTAGGATAAATAAACAAATAGAAGGCAGACTTGGCAACGCCGACAGAAAGGACTGAATACCAGCTGCATTACTGTAACATTTTTGTGGCCGAACTTGCAGCCTCAATGTTTTAACGATGGCAGCCTTTACTGCATTTAACAGAAGCCTGGATTTGATTCTTCCAGAATAAAGGGGCTTTTGAATCCTCTGTAAAGGCAGTTTCCTGACTTTCATTGATCGCCGACACAAACACCAGAACTAAATCTCCTGCATCTTGAGCTAAAGCAACAATCCCATTAATTTGGACAGCAGTGAGCTTGTACAGGAAGCAGTTGCTGGAAGAGGACATGTAGCATGAGCCGAACCAGTTGGCTGCTCCACGTCTCGCGTCGCCAAGCAAGAACAGGGCCAAGGTAAATCTCCACATAACCATGTTTTATTTGGAGGCTGCTAACAGCCAGGCTGAATTCACTGAAGAATGTGAAGAGCCACATCAGGAAACTCAGCAGAAGATTATTCAAACTGGCAGGGTTTAAGGAGGAAAATTAAATTTGTTCTTTGTTGTCCCTGCCTATTTTTCCACTTTTGCATAAGAATAAGATTAAGGACTGCTCCAAATTGCTTGTGCATTCCTTCACATAGCTTCAAGTTGTTATGTAAAGGCTGTACTGGCAGAAATATCTATACATCTCAGCACGTACTTGTCAATAAATGCATTGAAAGGATTGTTGTTAAATTGCAACAAAGTAAAAAAGCTTTAAATTAGGTACATTCACAGCAGGCAAAATCTAACTTGAACGCAGCTACAGACAGTGGAGCGTGGCTACTCTTTGGTCCATGCTTCGGGAAGTTTGATGTTTCTCCAGGCCATAAGAAACTTCGTAATCCTTCTATAGCACAGCAATATGAGGGGTAGGAAGGAAGCAATAGTGCAGCAGGGACACCCCAGACTCTCCTGTGAGGAAACATCCCCACTAGGTAATCTTGCCTCTGTACTTTCAGTCTCTGCCCAGTTACTGAAGAGAATCTTGATCAGCCAGAGTGGCTCTGCCTCTGCTGCTGACCTCCCCGTGGCCAGCCCACATCCTCACTCTGCCCGTGACTCCAGCCCTGCTTGCTCACTGTGAGGTTGCCAGTTTTCCAGCTGCTCATCTCACTACATATTGGTGAGCCCAAAGCAAGGGCTGATATATAACTCATGGAGCAAACTCCAAATTGGATCTGCAAAGTCACTTGATAGAAAAAAAATAAATAAAATAAAAAAGCCCCACAATATTTGAAAGGAAGACTTCTTATGACTTGTTTAGAGTGTGCTCCATGGACTGCACAATCATCCAGGGCAACTTCTGGCAGAGGTGGGGGTGAGGTGACTTCTGATCTTTCCATCACTGTGGGCTGAAGTTTTGAGTTCCTCCTCTATGATTACAACCCAATTATATAAATACAGGCAGAGCTTTTAAAGTACAAAACCACCGCTACTTGCACATTTACTCAACTGTATTTAAAATATCTGTACTTTCGTAATTACAACATCGACGAGGATTTCAGAGGGAAGGCTAATTGTCTTGTGGGAGAGAGGATGCTTAGTGATTGGGGCTGACATGTATTAACATCAACATTCTGCTCCACCATAAATTCCTAGAGTGAACCTCCCTGTATCTGGCGTTTCAGGACAAGTGCTTCAGCTCACAGTGGCCACCAGCACTTGCTGGTTGGAGGCTGTTACCTCTCTAGCCCAAGCTGCAGGGCAGAAAATACTTCTGTACCCTATCCACTTTGCATGCATGTCACAATACCTTCTGCCACCTCCACCTTCACTGCTAGTTTAAGTGACGGTACCCAGCGCTGTGCTGATGGATGAAGAGTCACACCGCCCATCAGCTCTGCTGTGGCACTGGTGGCTGCTCTCAAACAGGTGGAAGCAGAGAAGTCCCAGGTGACTCTTGCTGCTTGCAAAATAGTCAGATCTCCAAGAATTTCTCAGATCTCACTCTCCAGAACGCTGACAGGGCTGCTTCCTTGCCCTGCGGGCGTGTTTTGAAACAAGCAGATTGAAGTCAGCAGGCCCCACATATAACTGTAAAAGAGACTGGAAATAAAAGAAAGGCACCCCGAACATAGTCTGTAGCTTTGGGCTTGGATAGTCCATAATTATATCTCACTGTATGTCTGCACAGACCAGAGCTCACTGAGAGCATGTCTAGGCTATATTTAAACTATTCCAGGTACCACAGGCAGTGTTGTCATGGCACCAGTACAGTGCAGGCTGCGGAGCCCACTTGTGAAACCAAGAAAATATGCAGGTAACTACACTGCTGTGCTCTGTAGCTCACCAGGGCTGCTACTCAATCAGGTAATTTAAAGCCAGTTCTAGGTACAATTCCATGTTTATTTAGGCAGCAAAACCAGCTGGGGAAGTTTCTTGCCTCCAGTCACTCTTTTTCACTCCTGTATCTTTGTTCCCTTCCACTTCCCTCCAGGTGTGCCAATGCTACTATCTGTGAAGCCACAGGAAACTGAATGCCTAAATTTATCCACACAGAATAAAACTTTTAAAGATAATAATAATAACATAATTAAAAATGCAGCGGTACCCCTTTGAGCCAGCAGTGTGCCTTTGAGCCAGCAGTGTGCCCTTGTAGCCAAGGAGGCCAGTGGTATCCTGGGGATGTTTAAGAAGAGTGTGACCAGCAGGTCAAGAGAGGTTCTCTTTCCTCTCTACTCTGCCCTAGTGAGGCCACACCTGGAGTATTGTGTCCAGTTCTGAGCTCCCCAGTTCAAGAGACACAGGGAACTACTGGAGAGAGTCCAGTTAAGGGCTACGAAGATGATGAGGGGACTGGAACATGTCTCTTGCAAGGAAAGGCTGAGAGGCCTAAATGATTGGAAAAGAGAAAACTGAAAGGGGATCTTATCAATGTTTATAAATATCTAAAGGGTCAAGAGGATGGGGTCAGACACCTTTCAGTGGTGCCTAGTGGTAGGACAAGGGGCAATGGAAACAAACTGGAACACAGGAGATTCCACTTAAACATAAGGAGAAACTTCTTACCTTTGAGGGTGCAGAGCCTGGTACAGGCTGCCCTGAGAGGTTGTGAAGTCTGCTTCTCTGGAAACTTTGAAAACCCACTTGGACGCTTTCGTGTGCAACCTGCTCTAGATGAACCTGCTTTGGCAGGGGGATTGGACTAGATCTCCAGAGGTCCCTTCAAACCCCTACCATTCTATGGTTCTGTGATTCTGTAACAGTTTTACTCTGGAGGTGCACAGGGACCCCTCGAGGCAGGGGCAAGCTGTAGCTGTCAAGGCTGGAAAGCAAGGCTGGAATTGAGTTAACCACCTGCAAAAACATACGTGGAACTATGATCTCAGAATAGGTATGCCCAGTCACTGCTCTTGTAGTGAACAACAACCCTTAAACATGCGGAAATGATGCTTGTCCAAATGGTGTTACAAAAAGGATAAATATGGTCTCTTCCAGCTGACAGCCAATATTCTTCATTAAAACATGATGGTTGTGTTCCCTCTAACAGTGACACACTGGAGGCAAGATCTGGAAGGAGGCTGCCTCCTGGAAGCACTGCTGATGTACAGCATCCTCCTGGTACATTTTGTCTTTTGCTTGGCAGCCAAATGTGGGACTTTCTTTTGATGCTGTGCTGCCTTTCACTCACATCAGATTGTGAGGGGTTGTTTCATGAGAAATGTAAGAGTGAAATGGAATAAGGAATAAATTAGAAGCAGGATGATTGCAATTCTTAGGACTGGAAAGAAAAAGAAAATCTCCTGCAGCAGAGATTTGATTATCAGCTTCTACAAATATACCATTATTGTAATTTTCAAACTCCTTCTAAAGCAGTTTACAGCTACAGTCACTGCAGCAACAGAACTGTACATGGAGAAAGATGTAGAATGTGCAGTGAAGAACAGAAATGAGGATGCTACAGTCAGTGAAAATCTTCAAGAGAGGCTGGAGAGGCTGAGACCACCTTCAGAGAAAGGAAAGTGCTTCCTACGTATTTTCAGATTAGTGAAAGGGAATTGTGTTTGTGCGTTTTTTTTAACCTGAAAGAATCAACTAAGAGAAAGTAAGATCAAATGGGGAGTTCAGAATGATTCAGGCAAGGATGTCAGCCTTTCCCAGTGTCATGTCAAGACATTCATGCAGTATCATCTGGAGCTGGTCTGCTGTATCTACGGCTTTTCAAACACAATTAACTTTTCTTTTCAAATTAGAACTGGCACATAAAACAGCTTATTCATCCCCATTCAAAAATTACTCCAAGGAAAGCTAATCCAGGCAATTTAATTGGAGACCTGACACTTACAGAAAATGTTTGTGATGTGCCCATTTTCTCAGTTGAAGCTTCAAGTGAAAGGGGAATGTCCCAACCCGAACTGGGGGCCAGTCCAGCTTGGGTGCTATCATCTCACAGAGATGGACATGGTTCAATTTAGGTGTGTCAAGAGATGCAGCGGAAGGCCAGTACTCTCTGTCAGCCTCTACTTCAGAGACATGGGTTCATTCTATGTCCTTGAAATTTTTAAAAGCTAAGTAGATAGCATCCTGACCACATGGAGGAATCCAGAAGTGTTCAGAAACAATCACTGACTCCTTGCAGTCCCTGGAGGAGCTACAGAAAAGTCATGTCTCACTGCCCAGAGAGCTAAACCTCTTTAACCTTTTCTGTATGAGTGTCTTTAAAACCAATGTAAACTCTCACATAAGGAATCAAAGGAGAGACTCCTGTGCAGGGCTGAGCCTGAGGTGAATAACCAACCTCATTAGCTTGAAGCATCAATTCCTTGCATTTGAAAGGTATCCAGTGTGGCTGGCGCATGACTAGTGGCTGGAAGCACTTCAACTTCAAACTGATAAATGCTGACAGTTTAAGCACATAGATTATTACTAATGACTGAGACTGAAAAGGGAAAACAGGATTCATTAAAGGATTCCATATTAGCTTTCAGTATACAAAAACCGAAACAAAACAATGAAACAACCGAAAAAACAAACCTACAAAAAACTTAACAAAAGCAAAACCTGTACAATGTTACTGGAGTTATGCTAGCACCAAGAAACATCAGAGATCCTACTCTGATGAAATTTATTGTGGTATTAATCAAAATTGATTGTGTAAAAGGAGACGTCCAGGCTGACCTTGCTGCCAGGAGTTCTGAAATGAGCAGCAAAGTACATGCTTCTCCCATGGCAAGTCATTTCATCTAGATCAGAAGAGGAATCTCCAGGTGACGAATCCATTCCTTCTCCATTCATTATGGACAGACCCAGATAGCTTCTACAAGGTAAAGTTGAGGGAGATGAATCCTACCTTTAGTGAACAACAGTTTCTTTCCTAACTTATCATCAGAGACATCCCAATCCAGACCAAACAGCTTCCAATAAGAGACTGCAGGTGTTAACCTCTGGACCCTGAAGATACCATCTAAGGCAGATGTTTACCCTCTTGTACAGCACAGTAACTGGCAGAGCCCAGTCCAACTCTGCAGCTGGACAATCCCCTTTTAAAAAACAGTAGTTCATCTCTCTCCTATACAATGAATATTTTCTTGCATAATGGAAACATCATGCCTATTGTTTTGAACAAAATCCCGACTCACTCTTATTTGACCTAGTTGAGATTTTTAGTAGTTCCTCACATTTTTGTGTTGCAGAAATGTCCATATATATCGGCAATAATATTATAAAGATCAAGGGCTCAGCTTGCTTCAAGAAGGGTACCTGTAAATATTCCTTTTATGGATAGTGATCTAAATTCTGCACTCACTACTTTTCTCTGGATAGAAGGGAAAGATTGTTCATTTGAAGCACGTTAGATAATTATTTTAACACACTTCTTAAACACTTATTTGTAATTCACAAGATAATGCGATCTAGAATCTTACAACATGTTAAATTGGCTTAAGAAGAGCCAAGCACTGCTCACAGCTAGCTACCATGTTAAACTGGAATTAAGTTGGATTAACTCACAAGAAGACAAAACCCAAACTACTCCAGATTCACTCCAGTGACCTGAAGGCTGAATATCTGCTCAGTAAATATTTTTAAAGTTACCGAGGTTCTGGCTGTTGAGCAATTATTCATCTGCAGTTCTGAAGGACATTCTGCACTTTCCCCAGATTCTACTAAAAATGAGAGAGTATACATAAATGAAAGAAATAAGCAAATGAAAGCCTTGAGTCGAGCGTCTTAGCAAAATACACTAATGGCTAATCATTGTGCAGTCTAAGAAGGTGCACTGCCATAAAGTATTCAATAATATATTAGAGAAAGTTCCCATTGCAGTCAAACAAAATCTATTATATGAGATTTCTAAATAGGCTGCAATTAGTATCACTTACAGGAGGTCGTACTTGCCAGCTGGGGCAGCCTGTTGATTGACTGCAGGGTTTTCATTCAGTTCACAGTCAAGGAGTAGCTGCTGCTTTCTGTTACTCTCTAAGCCTCACCAGTGAAATTTTCCTTGGTTGGAGGCCTTGGCCACTAGAAATTGGCAGGTGGTTCCTCAGGCTTCTGTGCTAGTTTCTTGGCCAGCTAATGACAGTCTGATGTAGAAGAGCAGGTCAAATGGGCCAGAGAACAGTGGGAACTGTGACATGGTTTTGCAGAGAAGTAATGCCACTGCTACAAATGACAGCTCCAATCTTTTGGAATTCAGCTGACCTTTAAGCACAGGTTGAACTGTTTGTAGCATTCACAATACAAATAAAACTCGTTTGAATGCATTTTTCTCAATATAGTGTCAGACTTCTCTTAGGAAGGGGAAGAAATCTTGCAGTTTAGGACTGAGACAGCCTTATTTGGCAACATACTGCCATTTAGTTCCCAGTTGGCAAAAATGGAATAGTAATTCCCTAGCCAAGGGAGGATCCTGTAAAAATGAACATGTTCTGGATGCTCAGATAGCAGAGATATCATGTTTGAATGTTATCTGGTCCATCACCTTGTCTCAAGGTAGGTGATTTCTAAGCCTATCCTAACAGATGTTTATGTGTGCCCTTCCCAGCCTGGTGCCATCTCTAGATTTAATATGGATAACCCCTTCCCAGGACTCACCTGCACAAACAAACCCTTATCGTCACACCTTCCCTGTAGTTGCTTGAGATTCTTACAGAGCAGGTTCCTCTCCCTTTTATCATTACTCAGAAGTTCTCAGACAGTTTACTCCCATTGATCTGTCAAGGCAAGCATACTCAGATGAGGTATTTCAAGCAGTATCTTCTTCCTTTTCCTCCTGCCTGTCCTCCCTGGGCAGTCTGTACATAGAGACCAGCTTTAACTAGCTGATGCCTTCAAAATGCAAGGCCAAGTATCTGTTAAGATGTGTCTCCTTCACTCTGAAGCTGAATGAGTTGCATCCTCTGAAAGGATAAGGCCTTAACTACTGGAGTTTTTCAAACTGTTTACCCCTTTGATCCCTTTCCCAATATGCAAAAAATACTACATTTTCTCCTGGATTTCATTACACATAAAAAGACATGAATGTGCAATTATTCCTTACTCATCAACAACTACTCACCAACCCTAGCTCCAAGCTAGACCATTCTGGCTGCTTAAGAAAAAAAGAAAAAAAAAAGGTTTTGAAATTTCCATTTCCAGATTGGCCTGGCAGGTATAACTGTGACTCTGCAAACAGCTACAGCTGGGTGTGCTAATTGCTTTCCTCTAAATTATTTATGAGGCATTCTTGACTGATGAGATTTCTCACAGCAGCATGTGCTAACCATTGGCAGTGGGCTCCTGAACTGGTGGGAACTCCATCACCTGCTGAGGTGCAGAGAAGCCAGCCGTTAGCAGGCACCACGGTGTCCCTGGCAGCGGGGCGCACTCAACTGCGAGCTCAAGCTCTACCTGCTTTCATCTCCTTTTCCAATAACTACTCAATAGGAAAAGGATGTGTAAGCATTCTATCTGCACATAACACACACCCTTTGCTTTTGGGATTAGATCAGAGAAGACTGGAGACTGCCTCATTTAGATAAGGCAGAATATAGGGTGTCAATGACCTGTGGAAGACAATCCATTCCACTAAACAGGGCTTTTCAAGCTCTGGTCCCAGATGCAGCAGGAAGTCTGTAAAATGCAATTAGGAAAGCTAGAAATCAATAGGCTTAAATTCACCACGGAGAGGGTAGCAGCTTTACCAGAAAATTTTTACAAGATACGTAAACTGAAGAAGAATGGAAAACATAACTATAGACAGAACAAAATGTTTATCATGTGCCACCACTTTACCACTGCTTTCTCCTGGAGGGCTTATCACGGCTGTCCAGCTAAAAAGTACTTAAAAAGCTATGGCTAAAGGTAACCATAAGCCCTGTCAGTTAAATAAAATAAATTTTAAAAAGTGTTCCAAGGACAAGCAAATTATATCAGTATTTTTCTTTTCAGATACGAAATAGGGAGAAGTGATTTGAACCAGGTTGGTTAGATGAAAAACTTCATGTCTTGAGCTGCAGGAACTCAACAAGGAGCAGTCAGAGGAATGAAGCAAAGCAGCCTGTTAGAATTACTGCTCACTACTGGTGCTTTTATTGCCTTCTCAGGAGGCTATAAAGGTTGCTGGGTGAGCAACCAGTGTGACATCTTCATGCGTTTCACAGCTGTGTTTAAGAACTAAATTCAAACAGGATTCCCAGCCAAACTGTAGACGAAATTGTGCCTTGGACCTTTTCTGAAGCAGTATTTTTACCCAGTTTAAACAATCTGAATTAATCTTGTGCTCATTTATTCTACGCATGCCAGAAGATTCACAATGTTTTTCTGTACAGAAGTCTGACCTCAGGTACAGGGGTTCAGACAGGGAAGAGAGGGTGACGAAAAGGGGCCATGTTGCTCATCAGAGGTGAGCTGCTATTTCAAAGCCAGGTCAGACATTCCCGAGCCGCTCTGCTTGATGCAGCAAAGATATAACTTGAATTACTGTGGGAGGCGTGAGAGGATGACACACCATAATCCAGCTATGCATAAGGTCAGGAGGAGGAGAGCAGGGCAGAATGTGCAGTTGTTCTGAGAGCACCCAGGAGTTTCATTTCTTGACTCCCTTTCTCCCGTGCAGTGGAGCTGCCTCTCTGGCCTTGTTCTGCTCTGTGGGTGGCACCTAGGAGTTGAAACAAATGCCCCAGCTTCCAGTCTTGCTCCCTCAAAGAGATGGGACACAGACTCCTTGTACTTCCATGAGACAGCAGCTTGGTGATAAAGAAATCGGTCCCCTACAGAAGAAGAGGGGGTAAGGGGAAGGAAGCTGATGTTCCCAGTCACCCATCACAGATGCAAAAGGAGACAGGACAGAAGGTACCTGTCTGGATCTGACATAGACTAACAGCATGGCACAGGTAAGGCTAGGAAGTCATTCATGCCTCATTTCTTCCACCTGTAAATTATTCCTCCCCCTTCATCCCCACAGGCGCATCATTATGATTGCTCAATTAATTAACAGTTTAAAAGAGCTCTGAGACATTCAGAAGAGAAGGATTTTTTTTTTGGTATTTCTGCTTCTCCAAAGTTTTGTGCATGAACATTGAGCTTTGTAAGTCCTTTGCTGATGATGAACAATTACCTCTAGTTTTTGCATGGGAGAGTTAAACCATGGAAATGTTAAAGCACATGGCTTGAGAAACAGCCTCAAGTTCCAAGATCCCACTTTTTGAGTACTCAGCTACATACAAACACAGCCTGAGATTTGCTCCCAATCCTGAATGTGAACAGCCACAAGCGAAGGCATTCACCCACCAAAGATCATGTGCTTGGGATCCTGAATCCAATATCTCAAAGCTTAACATACTCTAGAAAACCTTAACAGAAACTTACCCAAGAAAACCTGAATGGCAGCAGCACGTTTGAGTGTTGTGTCAACCACATCACACACAGCACACTTCGGCTGTTCGGCCAGAGCTTCAGAAAGGCTTCATGCTGTGGAGGGACCAGAACATGTGATCAGACTTTCATAAGCATCTATCACACATCTCTCCAACACAGCGAGTGGTACATGGATGTGTTATAGGAGTGAGAGTTTCCCTGACCAAAACAATTAAAACTCTCACATGAAAATAGAACACTGAAAGTAAATCTGTCCATTCTGCACCATTATTATTTTTAACAGACCCCAAGTTCCTGTCAAAAGCAAGAGAATAGGCAATCTCCAGCCAGCTTTAATGGCAAGATCTTTTGAAATCTTCAGCCATCTGTCACAGCAGGAGTGCTTGTTGTTCAGCACTTCTGAAAAATTTGGCCTTTCTTTGGGAACATGGTGCTTTTGAAACTCCGCTCTCAGGCCCCTCCTAGGAACTACTCCTTCCATGCAACATCCTGCTCTTTTTGGTGTCTGCTGGTGTCTACCAGTACTGCACTCAGTGAACTGGAACTTGAAATCAGGCAGGGGTGGGCTCGAAGTGCAAAACTGGAAAATTCTTCTGAGCTAGCCCTAAATCCAAGGACAAATGGGTAGGTCAAGTCCAGAACTAACTGTACCTTCATTTAATGTTACTTATAAAAAACATTATCAAATTTCCAAATGTGTGTATCTAATGAAGATCGCTCACTGAATACTCCTTTTCCCTTAGAAAGATTTATTGTCCTCTTCTCTGATTCTTCCAGTCCTTCCTCTTCCCTCTCTCACTATCATTCATACCTTGTCCCAGGTAAAGAAGAAGTAACAAAGGACTCTAGTCATCCAGCAATAGAATGAACTGCTCCTTGCTCATAAAGGGTTGCTAATAGTAGGACCACAATTTGGGATGGAAAACCAGCTTCCAGTTAGGCCTCTCTGGAGGTTAATAAAATCTACTCTACAGGCAGGAAAATTCTGCAGCAGGTGAATCATCTCATGTGCTGGCACCAGGCAGAGATGGTGCAATGCACAGCACTACATTAAACCAGAAGTATGATCCCACTGTAAACACCCACATCTGGAACCTGCAATGATTCCTCTCCACAGAACAAACATTTTAAAGCAGTGATCTGGAGACAGCCCAGCAAAGTAGAGCAGTAAGCTGGATGTTTGCCCTTTCTTCTGCTACTGGTGTGTTAGAAAAACATGCTACTGGTCTCCATTTTAACAAATATAGATGAAGTTCCTGGTGAGTCTCTGGAACAGAGACAAAAACCATGTTACTTTCAATGGAGCAAGACCTCCAACAAATTGATGAGATATGCAAGAACACTTTTTGGTTTTGAAGTGGGCCAAGAGGCGTTGATGTTATCTTAATACCTCCAGATAAAGAGCCACACAATCCCTCCTGCTGCAAAGGAAACCTCAGTAAACTTCTGGCTACATGAAAGTCAACAGCAAAGTTCCCACCAGTTTCATTGTGAACAAGACTTCAGGCCATAAATCTATTCTGTAGAGGGTTTCCTACCAAATGTTTGAAAATTATTTTTTCCAAGAGGGAAAAAAAAAAAAAAAGCCAATTGTTTCATTGTATTTTCTTCAAAAAGACGTAACCAAACATTTCATTTTAGATTGGGGTCAATCCCAATTAAAAAAGTTCCAGTTCCCACACATGTCTTCAAGAAGCAGTGGAACTGTGTTGGCTGACACATTCTGATGCTAAACTGAACTGACACACAATAGCTTGATAATGCCAGGCAATATGGTTTGAACTTTCCATCCCCACAAAACAGAAAATTCAACATATCAGGGTTCTTCTCCATCGCCCCCTTCCAAGTT
>WEIS01091955.1:5714-32612 GCA_013389965.1 Todus mexicanus
GTGGTGTTGGGGGAGATGGTTTAGAGGTGAACTTTGCAGAGTAGGGTTAAGGGTTGGACTCGGTGATCCCAAGGGTCTTTTCCAACCTCGAAGATTCTGTGATTCTCTAATAATTGGGCTTTGCAATCGTTTTCATTCAGGGTTTCAAAGTCTTGTGGATTTCTGTGACACTTTTTAAGTGGCAAAGGTACTGGGAAAAGGGGATGAGGGAGAGACTGTGATTTGGACGATGCTAATCCTGTGGCTGAGCAGATACATAAAGAACTGTCTGCAGTTGCTCATCTACAGCTCTTCTGTTAGGTGAATATTTACAGGACTGGTTCAGGACTGCACAGTCATCAAATTGTTCCTTGCTGCGGGAGTTAATTTTACCCTTTCATCTAGAGCAAAGCACTGACCCAGAGTACTGTGCACAGCTCCATCAAAGTTACGATGTGGCTGCAGACCACCAGCTCTCGAGGTGTATTAGTGTAGGTGCTGCTTTAGGCAAGTCTTGTGCTGGTTACATTCCTTTTTTTATATAGTCTGCGCTGGCACATAACTCCTGAAACATAGGAGTGTTTGTACAGATGAAGTCCAGTAAGAGACCTTGACTTTGCACCTGATGGAAGATACCTTCTTAGACAGCCCAAGTTCAGGGCAACCCTGCCATACCCGAGCACTGCGGTGCCAGTGTGCAGCTGGGGACGTGAACGGGGAAGGTGGGCAGAGCAGGGCATTGAGAAAAAGTGCCACATAGTATTAATGAAGATATTAAAGTGATGTGAAATTGTGCTGAAAAGCATTCCCTTCCACCTTCCTATTGCATGATTCTGAATTTGCTTCATGTTCATCCCCCTGTGTTCTGGTATGCTGGCTTGAAATTGACTTTGATGATAGGTAGTGAGTTAGTGATTTGTTGATTTGCCCAGGAGTGGGATGAGGACTTAGGATTTGGTTTAAAATGTTGTATGTTAAAATGCCAGCCTTGCATTAAGGCATCAATGATTTTTATTTTTATTTTTTTGGGGATGGTGGTCCTCATGTAGCCTGTGTCAGTTCTGTGGACAGCATTTGGCTCCCTGTCCAGCTCTGTAGCTGCACGATTGCCGAGAGCTAGTTTCCTACAATAGTGTATTTATTTACCAGAATATTAAATGCAAGCTTAATTAACAGAAGTTTATATAGCACTTTCCCTCTGACAATTTCAAAGCGCTGGGTAGAATATAATTACACTTCACAGCTCCTTGTGGAAGAGGATTCACAGAGGCATTCCCAACCAGTTCTTCAAATTGTGGCATAAGCAGAGGCTCAGGGCATCACAGTTGTCATCCCAAGGTCATGCAGCAAGTTGGTGACAGAGCTGGGAACATGGTTTGGGATTGCCATGCTTTTGTATCCTGCTCTAATTAAATCACATGTCCTCCCTGGTGAAAGCTCAGTAAAGCTTTGAGATGTCAGAAACTGGAAAAGCTCAGAAGGCTTTTGAATATTGTACTTAAAAGCATGTATCCACCTCCAGTTTTTAACCTGGTCTGATTTAGGAGCATGAATCGTGCTGATCTGGTCATTCATTCTACTTTTTCTTTGCTGCTGATGATGACAAAGCATCAGAGGCAAATTTGCCCTGTTGGACAACAAAGCAAAAAGCGGATTGGGAATTTGTCTTTAACTCATGTGAGTGGTCAGTGTTGTGCTCAAACCCATGATTTAATTCATATTTTTGTCGTCCAGGACATAACCTTATTTGTCCTTTATAGAAATATTAATTTTCTTTGGATTCAACCCTGTTTAATCCAAATTGAATAGAATCCGATAGATAAAATCTGGTTCAAGTATCTTCTGCCAGTGCTTGGTAGAAGGCAAGGATTTGATCTGCTGACTGTGTGCTGGGTTTTGTTTTTATTCTTGGATTCACAAGTTTCCAAGAGATTTTTCATTGGCAACTTGAGGAACGGGATGAAGGAAAGACCGCTGATTGTTTTTTAAAATACATCTTCAGCATCCTCAAAAAAGCACCTTTCTATCACCTTTCCTGGTTGAAGAACAGTCTCTTGAGATTTCTCATGCTATGCAATCCCGTCACACTTCTTGGTCATAAATCTTTTCTTAACAACCAGGAGAAGTTTTGTAGATAGAGGTAGTATCTTCTATTAGGCAACAGAAATGGCTGGAAAAATTAGACAGGTATTTCGACAGATGATAGGCTCTTCTTCAGGTGAAATGGAAGCAATGGTTTCAAAATGAAATGTAGGTAGGGATAAATTACTCAGAGTTGCCAGAGGTGGATCTGAATAACAAAATTTATAGACAAAACTGCAATAATTTTAAAATCTAGACAGTCAGAACTGACATAGTTCTGATGGTGTGCAGACTTACTGTGGTGGCCTGCCTGGTGATAAAAGCAATCATATGTTCGATTTTCAGCATTATTTACACATTTCTGTTTAGAAATCTTGCAAAACTTTCCTTTTCACCCCATCTTCACCTGCAAATCAGTTTAAAATTGTGGGAGAAGCGCTCACAGTGAGTCAGTCGTAAGCAAAGCATCAAAGAGTTGAGACAGAAAGGAATGGGGTGGCCGTGACTCTTCTACCCTCCATGTAGAGGGGTGAGATTTCTGGGCTGCCTTGCTGGACGTTCCTCTCCCAGCCAATCTGGGAAGGGATGAAGCAACTGGCAAAGTGATTGAGGGGCGAGTGGGTGGGAGGTGTGTGTAACACAGTATCCCTTTGCTGAGGGAATCTCTCTTTTGGAGGCAACTTTACACCGTGGAGCTTGTGAAGTGTTTTAGAGCAGTGGCTGACTTTGCGTTTTAGGCAGCAACAGGTTGCAGGTGTTTCCCAAAGCATTTGGTGGTAGGCTGTAATCTCTAAGCTGCTTTGTGGGTTCCTTGTCCACCCCACAGCTGAGGTCCCCTCAAGGAGAGTCAGAATCTGCGGGAAGAAGCGAGGTCTGTCATTAGACCAACTGCTGCGGTTGGTAAAAAGGGACATACAGACCTTTCTTCAGGGTAGTGTCAGTGCAAGCTCTGCAGTCTTTTTTTATTTTCTTTTGAAGCACATTGGTAATACATCGAGTAAAGGTCTTATCTGAGGCTCACAAAGATTGATACAGTCTCATCACAGCCTTGCCTGTGCCCCGGATCTTAAGAACCCCAGGTGTTTTGCGGAGTTGGAAGAAGCGTTTTGTGAGAGCATTGGGTTAAATCACATTGACTGCCTTCTACTGCCATTAGTATTTTGGACTTTTAATAGGGACCTTCCTTAGGGCAATGTTCTCTCCTAAGATGTTCAGAGCAGTCTGTGCCCGTTATTACTAGTATTATTGGTTGCTTCTTTGGCACGCTCAGAGCTCCTGCAGATACTGACCTCGGCTCAGCATCGTGGAGATGCAATAGGTAAAGAATTGGGCAAGTCTCTAGAGCAGGGCTGGGCTTTGTGGACCTGGCCCATACGCAGAGCGATCTGGTGCGTTGAGCCACGGACACAGGGGCAGAGAACTATATCTGTCTTGCCTGTCCACTGTCCATCTTCTCCCTTCACATAATCTAGCAGCAAAAACATTAAGCTTGTGTTAATGACATAATTTGCTTTTATGGTAGCGGACGAGTTTGGGAAAAAGTTAACTGTGGGACTTTGCGGCAAAATGCAATAAAGACTGCTAACAATCTGGAAGAGGGGCTTAATTTAGTGAAAGACTATATGCTCTTTTCTATATGATAAGAGTCATCATTACTGGTTGTTGTTTCTGTTGCCATAACTTTTGGAAGCTTCCTTAGGAAAACAGGTCTTCCACAAATTTATTTTGACACGGGCTGAAATCTTGGCTCTGTACGGTTTACACGAACATTTTACTGTGAGCTTTAATGAAGCTAGCATTTAATTGCTGGCCTTTTTCAGCTTTATGACATGTTCCTACAAAGCAAGTACTTCAGAGAGAGCCCTACGCCCTGCTGGGTCCCTGTGACTTTGGTGGGTGAAAGGATCAGCCCTGTTTACAGATGACTGTATTGTCAGCCCAGGAAGGGAGAAGGAAATGAGTGTCATATCTGTAGTGCTAAGACACCTTTTTCATTTTTTATTACATTGGTATTAGAGATAAAATAAGTGTCTATTGTCTCTCCTGTCCTTACTAGCTCATACAGCATACCTGATGCCTTACAGGCAGGGTGACAAAACGTTATTGTTCTCGTGGGACATGAAACATGCAGACTTTTCTCCCAAAAGTTAGAGCGAGATGGATTTTCTTCTGATCCAAATTGTTACACACACTGCAGAGAGAAAGTTCTTTAAAGCAAGTTACTTGAAGCTTACAGGATATCTGTCGTCGGGAATCCCCTGAAAAAAATGAGTAGCTCAGTGGTTCCCTAAACCTCTACATAAAAACATAATGAAAATTTCCATCCTTCAGTTGTCTGCAAAGAAGTTACTGAAGGGATGGCCAAGGGGCTTATGTCAGTAGCATTGGCATTGGAAAGCACAGGGTTCCTTGTGCAGTTTCTACGACTGCACGGTGCTTGCTGATACACAGATCAATGCAAAGTGGGTTTTTTACACTGAGAAGCATTTACTAGATGACGTTTGTGAGGAGTTTTCAATTGCAAGCACCTCGCTTTCCTTATTTTTCAAGTTGATTTGCTGCATGCAGAAAGACTAAGCATATCTGACTGTGGCTGAAATCGGGGGAGTTTTACACAGTCTAAAATTTTTTGTGTTTTTCTTTTAAAATAAAATGATTATGACAGCTTTGTACCGTTTGTATTAATTTTGAAACACAAATAATGCTATATCAATAGGTAAAGGAATAACTGGATTTCCTTGAGGTCTGCTCAGCTGCTCTGTAGATTGTGGGTCTCTTTCTAATATTTTTTTCCTTTCTTTTCTTCTTTCTTTCGATGCATGTTGCTGGTGATGGGATGGGTCGGTAGGAGAACGTACTTTGCTTCTGGGGGAGGCTAGAGCACTGCCCAGAGCTTGCCACAAGAGGTCACTGCGAGAGCTGTTGCTTTCCAGGTTAATGTTTAAATCTGAGAGAGAAGAGAAAAATAAAATTATTGATTTTTTTTTTTTTTTTTTTAAATAAGCATCCAGGTTGGAAGGAGGATACAGCCAAAGAATAGCGTCAGGATGTTAAGTGAGCTGTGGAAATACATTTAATAGCCTGTTTAGCAGGATCCTGTTCAGTGGTTAACCAGGATTTCAAGTTACTCTTCTGGAGAGTAAAGAGAATAGAAATTTCTGGTTTGATAAGTAACAGAAGAAGGCTTTTGGAGTTAGCACTCTAGCAACCCGCTTTTCTGATATTTGGTTAGTCAGCACACTGAGCGGCTGGCTATTTTGAATGCCAAGACCTGAGTAACACAGCTAACCATGGCCCGATCCTGCACTCGCAGGTGGCAGCAGGCAGGAGCCCCACTGCTGGCTTGCGACAGCCCCTTCGGAGACTCACCTGAAGCAGCACCTCAGTACTGGGCTGGGACCCGTCCTGATGGTGGGTTTCCTTCAACCACTTGCACAAAGCGGGGAACGCTGAGAGGCAGACGCTTCTCTGCCAAAACAGGTTTTTTGAGATCCAGCCAGACCCTGTGAAACCACAGCCAGGACTAGCTTTAGGCTGAGTGTTTGCAAGAGGAGCCCCCATGTCTGAACAACTACCATGACCACAATTTTCTCATCTGGGTCACATTAAGGAAGCACTCTCGTGTATAAATCTAGAAATCTGATTTTTGTTTGCTTCCTGAGGGTGCCTGTGTGCCTCGAGTGAGAGCTGCAGTGTGCTCCAGTTTAAATTTAGTCTTGCCACATCCATGTTGTGTTCTGCATAATTTTAATAGAGAACAGATTCAAGCGGTGGCATTTAGATAAGCGGGATAGGTGAGGAATAGTTTCACTCCAGGATAAATGAATGTGTGTGGGAGAAAATGTGATCAGAATTGTATGAAATGTCATTTTGCAGGCAACTCATAGGGACGCTCTCTTGCCCTTGTTGACTCAAAACTCTTCCTGGGGTCAATGGGTATTGTGCCACAATAAAAGCAGGAGACCGCACTGCTTGTGGGCTTTCACATTCAGAATGATTAAAGTTGTTTTTTTTAGTTTTCAGGAAGTAAATTCCAGACAGACTCTAATTTTTCTTCTTGAACTCGCTTGCTAAGCTGCTGCAAGCCGCTGTGCTCCCAGCGAAGTGACTTTACACGTGAATTTAATATTTCACCCAACGCTGGATTATTTGTCTTTTGTTTTATTTCAGGAACACTTATT
Organism: Todus mexicanus; assembly: GCA_013389965.1. NCBI lineage: Eukaryota > Metazoa > Chordata > Aves > Coraciiformes > Todidae > Todus > Todus mexicanus. The sequence continues at coordinate 11,957 of WEIS01091955.1, forward strand.
TGGGGCAGGAAATAGATCATTTTAGCATAGTCGGCATGGTGGCATCTTGCTCTGAGTTTTAGCCCTCTTTGCATTTTCATGAGATGAGTATTAAATAAAAACAGCACTGGTACAGAAAGGTGACGTAAAGAGTTAGTCCTTTGAGAGAGGTTTTTTTCGTGTTTTGTTTTGGGGTTTTTTTTTTTTTTTCAGGCAAGCAACGCTTAATGTGCTGGATAAATTGGATGACACCAATGTTTTGCATGCTTTAAAGACACCAGGGAAATAATAGCTTTGTTAGAAAACAGCAATGTGGTTTGATAATAAGGAGTACAAAGTGCTGGTGGAAGTTGCAGCTCCAAGCGCAGCGGTTTGTCGGCAGCCGACCTCAGAGCTGGAGGGATGTCGGTGCCCGTCGAGGCTGATTTCAGAAGGCAGGGCCCTCCTAAAGGGTTTAGGGATTTCTGTTGTATCCTGTGGGGATGCAGTACGTCTTGAGCATGTGATGGGACTCCCTGTAAACACCACCAGTAGAAATATGTCTTACCAGGGCCAAGACTTGTTCAGGATTGCTAAAATAAAACTAAAACCGCAAATGTTTTTTAGGAACCCCCGCCCCAACACACGCACAGAACCCCACGAGTTTTCCAAAATTGTCTATACAAGGCTGCAGCAATATGTTGACCCTGTGTAGTTGTAAGGAGAGTCAGCTCACAGCAGCTGAAGTAGTTTAGGGTTTTATAGGGCAGCATTAGCATTAGGCAAATTCCAGAAGTTTAACACACCCTGTCAGGTCCAGACTGAATTTGCTCTTGCAATGGAAGGGTGGTAATTCTGAACGACAGCTCTGTGTAAAGTTGCTTGAGTTAGGAGTTTATTCGTAGATGGAAACACTGCTTCTTTTTATTAGTGTAATAATTATTATTACTTGTGTTCTGCTACTGCTTCATGATTTTTTAAAAAAAGCCCATATTTTCAGTGATGACTTTTCTAAAAAGATTAGTTGCCCATTTTCTGGGGATGAGGTGGAATTCTGAAATGGTGATTTAAACAATTGCGGTTACAAGTGGTACCCAAGCATTTTTGAGAAAAGATGATGAGAGACAACATTTCTCACTTGGCTAAGCATATCTCCTGGAATGATTTAGCTGTTCTTGCCTCTCCTGTGATTACGTAATACAAATTTTATACTGCTTTAGGCATTTTGTTGGTTAAAAAAAATTTGCTTGTACACTCTGGTCTTTTTTGTGTGCGTGTTTTGTTTTTATTTTCCCAACAAAAGAAGGCTCAGGGCTGTTTTGAGTATTAGCTACTGCAAGGTAGAGTAAGATTAAAGGCTTGCTGCTCTACAGCATAGGCTGCCTTTATACTGAAGAGCCTTTTTAAAAAATAGAAGTGCAGCAACAGCAAATACAAGCACCTTTAACAATTGCTTTTCTCAATTATGTTTTCCAGCCTGAAATTTTGCTAACTGTGTATCTCTAATACCCTAGTTCCTTGCCATTGGTATTAAACCTTGTAAATAGGATAGTTACATCACCTAATAAAAAGCCCGCTGGCTTCCTAAGAGGAATCCAGCAACTGAGACAGGTGAGTCTGCTGGCTGAGCCCCGATTCCTTGCTCTCTTACAGACAGCTACTGGTGTTTAGATGTGTCTAGTCAAAGAACTTATACAGCCTACAGATTTGTGAGTATGCAAAGTATGACTCTCGTGTACTGAATCCAACAGTAAGACAGCTGTGGAGGTCCCAGTGCTGGTGTCCTTGCTATGCTCATCACTCTGCAACTTGCAGACCTTTTGATGGCTCCATTTTTTCTTCTGAAGGTAGTGCAAAATGACAGTCTAACCTGTTGAAGACTAGAGCAGTCAAGGAGAGGTTGACTCTCCTGTGAAGGGAGTCTGAGCCTGGGTCTGTCTTGCAGAAGGCATCTGCCCTGCGGGGACAGTCATTGATGTGTGGCATTACAGGGCTCCTGTCCATGCTTTAGGAAAGACTGGTTGTGTGAAAGTCCCTTGGCTCACTCTTAAAAAGATTTTTGGTAAGAAATAACAAATGTAGAGTGTAGGCCATCAGGGAAAGGGGAGTACCAGGAGTGAGCTAGGGATTTGATGATGGAGGTGAACCCGGTGCTTGCCTTCAGCAATTCCTGGCTCAGGAAAGAGCAAGTCCTTTGGCAGCCTGTAGGCAGATCTGTAGCATGCTTATCTTTCGCTGTACCTGACCAGTTTGAATGAAGACTTGGCTTGTGCTAAGAGGCTTCTATGGCATTTCACAACAGAGTCACTGCAGCAGGGCACAGGGGGACATCAAAGTGCTTTTGGCTGAGGGTCCTTGCTTTGGAGCTCCTGGTGGAAGCCAGGAAGAACACACAGCCAGTTGTGTGTGGAAGGGAACAGACTCCTCTTTGGTGTTAGGCTGCTGTATGGCAACTGAAGTTGGAGAGCGAATGAGGTTTTTCTAATCCTTGCCTCTTACACTAGGTTCAAGCAGCCATCTGGAAATCGGAGTGGAGTTTGCTGTAGTCAGACTGGTGGAAATCTTAGCCCGAGACAGCTGTGATTGACAGTGAGGGAATCATGTAACTGAGTTGTAGAAATATGGAAGTCAGTCATGCAAATGGATTCAGTCCAGGACTGGTTGTTAGGACCCAGCCTCAGGGTAGGTAACTGCAGAAATGGACTTTCATGAGTGGTGATGATTTGATGTAAAGCAGTCTCTTCCCCAACTACACTTAACTCCTAGAAACCCTATGGTTGTATCCTCTAATAAGGAGTCTTTGTTGTTTATCAAGGTTAGGCTCCAAAACAGAGATGTGTTAGAGAATGTACAAGGAGTCACAGCAGAGGACTCGAAGCAAAAACTCCTCCATGTCCCTTTGCATGCTGCAATTTTAAGAAATTATGGCCAGGTAAAAAGAAGAAAGAGGTTCTCTCAAGATGTCCTGCGTCACCCAGTATGCAGTTTGAATGTTTACAGATGAGTATGGGCTGACTAATGTAAAGTCAAATCTACTTGGAGGTTTGATCTGAAGGAATTGTAGAAATAGGGAGGAACTAATGTGTCTTGGTTGGAAAAAACCCAACATGATTCCTCATAAAATGCAGGGTAGGTGTGGAGTCCTGTGGATTCTGAGACTTGGGTGCACAATAAAGGGTCAGATGCTGGCCCTAAATTTTATCAAGCTGCTCACTGAGGAGCGGCATTAATGAAACGTGGATTCCTATGGCTTTGTGCCTGCAGTTAGATTCATTGGTCTCTAACAAGATGCAAACATTGATTCAAAATTTTTCTTCAGCTGGAATGGGACACACACATGCCTATTCATGTGCCTAGCATGGATGAATAAGCCTTATTTGCTGAGGAGACAAGGGTGAGAAAGTCAATTAAATAAGGGAAAAATTATGTGGGGAAAAAGAAAACATATTCTAATAGCTGGTAAAGTTTCTGCTACATATACTAAATGTTTGATTTAACCTTACAAATACTAGCATCTACCAAGATACTTATAGTGTCTTTTTCTCCCCTGATTTTATGGGAATTCAATTATTTGTTTAAGCTATCAGTAGTTTGCCTTTGTGTTTGATTCCTTCCCAAGTTTCTGGTGGATTTGATCAGTTTAGTGAATAGTTTATCAAGTATTTTGAGACCTTCAAGTGTAAAGAAGTATAAAATCCATAGAAGATAACCATTAAATGCTGTATGTTGGCTGCTGGCTGCAACATATTATCTTTTGCTGTGTACTCTGTGTCCTGAAATGGTTACGTGGTGGGAGTGCACAATCGAGATGATGTCTGTTGGCCAGGGAGGCTTTGAAGCAGGGTTATCTGCTTTTGGACTATGGTCCTCTGGGAAGCACCCAGATGTGCACAGCATCCACAAGTGAGTTTGGTACTGCAGTCTCTTATCACTGGGTTGTTCCCATTGTATTGAGATTATGTGAGCAAAACTTTTGGTGAAAGATAATCCTGTAAAGAAATATCTTCACGAATCTAACCAGAGGACTTGTGATATTGGTTGTTTCCCTGTGGGCTGGGATATTTAGAATTGCTCACACTCCCATCCTCTCCATCTGCTGGAGTGCGGTGGTGGTAGAGTGGCCACCATGGGGTGGGTTTAGGGGGCTGATGGTGTCTCCTTTTTTCCAAATTGGGGAAGGTGCAAGGTGTTGGGAGGAACGTCAATAGAGTGGGATGAGCCCCAGTGAACTCGTTGCTTTCCAGTTAGAATGTCCCATGTATCAGTATCTGTGCTGTGCTGAGGGAAGCTGGGCTGAGTCCCCAGTGCAGAAAGGGCTGTGGAAAGCCAAGGAGATTTTATGTAATGCTTGAGCTTTACTCTGTGTCTCCTGCTGCTTGTAGCGAGGGCATCTCCCTTTGGGTGGGAAAGCAAATATTTAAAGGTGGCATTTGGACTTAAGAATATTTGTGGTGGATTCAAATAAGTTCTTTGAGCTTAAAAGTGTTAGATTTCACAAAAGCCGGACTTCTATTTCCCACATTGGTTGGCTTTTAAATGTTTTTAAATCTGATTTTGCATAGAAAATCCAAGAGTCTTCAGATTTTTTTTTTTCCCAAATTCATGCTTCTAAAGAAAAAAAAAAAAAGCATGAAATACTGTTGAGGGGTTTTTTTCAGTACAATTTTCTTGTTCAACAGAATAATGTTTGCATAATGTATACTCCAGTCACAGTTATAAATACTCTGATGAGGATGTATGTATCTCATGCAAACCCAGTGTCACTTTTATGTGAAAATGAATGTTTGCACCTGAGTATACATTTGTAAGTAGCTGGCATAACCATTTTTTGGAAAATATGAGGAATATTTGTAAAAATATCTTTTTTTTTTCTTTTCCTCCAAGAAATACTGAAAGGAATGTCTCTTCTAATTTCTATGAAAGCAGTTACATTTTAATAGCTTTTTAGCATCAGTGAATGGGACCAGTTAGTTCCATAGCTGCGGTCAAAATGAAATTGAAAAATTATTTCAGTAAAAAAATAAATAAAACTCCAAAGATCATCACGGACTACAATTGGAGAGCATCTCAACTAAGTAAGAATATTATTTCTGAAACAAATTAGGAGTGTTTGCAGTGTTGAGGAGCGTAAAATCCCACGTTGTGTTGAAGCAAAATGGGTATTTCCTGCTTTGGAAATGCCTTGCTAAAAGCAGGGATGGAAGAATCTTTCCAAACTAGTGAACAAAACTATTTTAGGACTAACTCATAATGTGTTCGTGCCAGTCCGTGCGTATAAACTGTAGGCATTGACTGAAAGAACAGATGACTGAAGCGATATTTAAGCCTGAGTTCAGCCTCCGAGAAATACTCTCTGCTCTTGTGTTGTATTTGCGGCAATGGTTGTTACTAGGAGGGGCCAAACCCGCCTATTTATGTTTTTAATAGACTACCTCTGAAATTCAATACCTGTTTTGTGTCATTGCCATATGTCCTGTTTGCACTCATCATGCTGAATTTCCGTGTGGGTCCCTTAATATCCACACTCCTGAGCGTGGTGCTCCTCATGATGTACCATGAGATGTGGTGGGCACATCTCACCTTGCCAGCAGCTCTTGACGCTCTCCATCCCTCATCCCAGGGATGCTGGCTGTGTCCTGCCAAACAGACCAGCACCTGCCAGGAGGGAAAATTTACTTGTCTTGAGCAAGAGAGTCTTCATCAGCATTAGGCACATATATGGTTCAGCATTTAAAATTCAGTTTGCAAATTTATTTAAGGTTCATTTCAAAGTACATATTAAACTTAATACCTTGCCCAGATGTGTATACATGAATTCTTTCTAAACTGTTAAAGCGTTGGTGCTTGTATCAGTATTTTAGGGTACAAGAATCTACTTACTTTACTTGGAGTTATCTTGTTTCACCATGATTTCTAATGCTCAATTTGGTTTCCATTCTTTCTGAAATATCACAATACAACTAACCATCACGAACAACTCTGAATCTACTGGGTGACGCATGGAGGATTTAAATGTACCTTGCTGTGTGACAACGTCCCTTTCTCTCTCTCTCCTCTTTATCTTTTCAGAATCCAGTTTTCTGTTGGGAAATGCCCAGATCGTGGACTGGCCTGTAGTTTATAGTAATGACGGTTTTTGTAAGCTCTCTGGATATCATCGAGCTGACGTCATGCAGAAGAGTAGCACCTGCAGGTATGCCGACTGTGATTCTGTGATTGTCTGTTTGTTGACACTCAATGCACTTTAAAAATTATAATCCTCTGGGAAGAGCGGTTAAGTTTTGGGAAAAGGACTGATGTATGAAAAGCATTGTTTTGCAGAAGTTAAATTACTGAAATAGACTTCAAGTGAATGAAACCAGCAACTTATCCAGGACATGGTAAAGCACTTAATGATGTGCATTCAGTTAAGCACATTGTTGACTAACTTCCAGTAAAATCAATGGTTACTTCCACCAGGATTAGCAAACTGCTCAAATACTTAAGATTAAGTCATTTGCTAAATCTGAGGTAGTGTTTAGGAAGTTGTAGGACTTAATTCTAAAGAAAAGAAAGCTATATTCATGTAGTTTATATTTATAAAAAATGTATTTAGAACATCTACAAATTTAATACATTTCCCCAAAACTTGTTTTGAAAGCAAGCCAAATCTGCCCAGCTTGGAAATTCTTGTTATCTAGTGGGAGCTGCATAAATTCAATGTGCGTTGCAGGAATAAAGACTATTCGATGTGAATGAAAAGTTTCATAGAATCATTAAGGTTGAAAACGACCTTCAAGATCGTCAAGTCCAACCTTCTACTCAACATTATCATAGCTATTAAACCATGTCCTGAAGCACCACATCTACTTGTTTCTCTAACATCTCCAGAGATGGTGATTCCACTGCCTCCCTGGGCAGCCTGTTCCAGTGCCTCACCACTCTTTCAGTAAAGAAATTTTTCCTAATATTCAACCTAAACCCCCGCTGGCACAACTTAAGCCCATTACCTCTCATCCTATTGCTAGTTATCTGGGAGAAGGAACCGATACCTGTCTCCCTACAGCCTCCTTTCAGGTAGTTGTGAAGAGCAGTAAAGATTCCCTTCAGCCTTCTCTTCACCACGCTAAACAATCCCAGGTCCCTCAGCCACTCTTCATAAGACATTTTATCCAGACCCCTCACCAGCTACAGGTGAACTACAGGTACTGCGGAAGAGGGGGTAAATATTGTGAGGATTTAGACTTTATTCTTCTCTCAATTGAAATTTGTCCTGGCTAGTATAAGTACAAATGTGCTGTAGCTAATGATCCATTAAAGAAAGTGGGGGTTTAGGTAATGCATTTCAAACACTTTTTTTATTTTACTAGATTTTTGTTAATTTTCCTGTTAGTGTGCCAGGAGGTAGTGGGCTATTCTATAGTCCATGTTGGTCCCTGTTACACAGACACACAGAGAGCACAATAATATGCAAACTGAACCTTTATTCCCAAGAGGGCGATTAAGCTGGTGATATATTTACTCTGAGCATTGCAGCTTTATGGCTTTTTCCTTTTGTTGGTGGTCTTTCAGGAGCGGGCAGCTGTGATTTACGGTTATACATGCATCTGTGCCTTGTCTGCTGAATCCTTTAAAAGGAGATGCTTTGGGGAAAGACTAAATCCCTAATGCGTCTGCGTGAGCAAAGTAAACCAGGAACAGAGCAGCAAGGAATGTCTGAGATACAAGTTTGTGCAGGTTTTCCCTTTATGTGCTCATGGAGTGACCAACTCCAGGGCACTGGGAGGAGGAGGCTGCATATCTACAGCAATGATTTTTGGGAGATGGGTGCTGCCAGATGCTGATCATTGACTGATGCTCCATCTAGCAGGAACAGGGCAGGCAGTGAGCCTGTCCTTGGATGTCAGTCATCACTTACTCTGAAAAGCAACACATACTGATGTGTGGTTACTGCTCTCATCTGCCAGGAAGGGGAGGAAGCCTAGGGAGTCCAGGATTGTCCTCCCTTGAGCAATGAAAGAGAAAGGGACACGTTCTGCTGAAATGAAATGTTCATTCACATAGTAGCAACGGAGTTGGTATACTCAGCAAGGCTGAAAGAAATAGCCTTATTGCAGTCGTCCCATGTATACATGGCTGCTTTCCTCTTTGCTCTCTGCTGTGTTGCATGTTGAACTGTGTATGTTTTTTTGTGAGCCAGCACTTTTATAGTCTGTGCATGATAAAATCATGAAAAATACAGAATGGGATTGTAGAAAAATGCTGGGGAAGTGAAGATTTAGCAGTTCCTCTCTGATAATGATTGCCCTGTGCCTTAAATACTGGCAGACCAAAAAGTTTATTCTGAGTGATTTTTGTGAATGTGATGGGCTCCAGTTACTATCGGTAAGGATCCTGTTTTGACCATGTTCAGGCAGATCATACAGATGCAAATTTAAGGAGGAATTATTGTGGAAAATGTAACTGGTAGCAAAATTTTTAAACTTTTATTTCTTCAATCTTCATTCCATATATCCATCTCTGGATTTTGGAGAGGCTTCTCTACACTCACATCATAGCCAATACTTCTTTTTAGTCTGGGTCTTAGCTGGTGGAGTTATATGCAGTGTGATGTTTCCTGCTTCTTGGGAGACATCCCAGTCTTTGCAGATTACAGGAGAGCCAGAGAAGTTTTCAGCATGGTCTGACATGTGGCATGTAGCCTTCCAGAGCAATGTCTTTGGAGCTGATCTGTAATGAATGGAAAATAGTCTTGAAGACCAAAGGTGCCTGCTTAGGCTTACTCAGTAGAATGTCATTGAAGGGTTTTTTTGTATCTGGAGCTATTATTTATATAATTCTCTGAGTAAGGCTCTCAGTCCAGGTTTGCTATGTTATGCTTAGATTATGCTACATTATATGTAAAAATTACTTGTATATAATGGTTGCTTTATTGTTCTAGGGCAAGTGGTCTGGCATAAAATTGCTGTAGTGCCACACCTTTATTACAGGTTTTGGAAGGGTTTGTTTCTACAGCTTTTTCATGGCAAAAATCCAACCAATGTAAAATACACAGATACAAAAAATGTAAATCTAGCCTCCTAGTTAATGAGTTACTATTGACATTGATCATGAGTGTGATAAAGGACAATGTACAAATTTTACAATATTTGGTCGGTTTGTTCCTGCCTATAAGGTATAGTGCCTTCAAATCAGCTTTCACCCATGTTTTTCTCGTGGGTACTACAGGAATTATTCACTGTATCTTCTTTCTGTCTGTCCCACCCCATAACCTACCTTGGGGCTGCTCATATATCATCATTATATTCAGTATCAGATGATCTTGGCTGATACTGATCACTGGGAGGAGGGGATGAAATAAAGACACTGGAGGTATGAGTGTTTTTTGTTCCAGCTCAAGCAATTAGTTAGTCCTGTGACAAGCTGGTAATCCCTTTGATTTTGCACTTCTCTCATCTCAGCATCTCACTTCTCTTATCATCAACAATGATGTGTCTGTTGGCAGGAAAATCTCTTAGAAATACCTCAGTGCAAGTGCCAGTCTCCCTAGTTTGACAGGCACTATATGAAAGGCTCAGTGTGTGTAGGGGTCAGGCTATGTGAATATTGTGTGATGGGAATAAGTATGTGTTCTTTCTGGTGCAAGTAGCACCCAAAATTGCATGTATAGCTGGGGCTGATATATAGAATAATTGGTATAAGTGAGCGCTAAAATGCACAGGATTTTTACGTGGAAGAACTTGTGTGCTGGTGAAGCCAATTGCTCTGCCAAATGAAAATGAGCTGAGAGTTCAGCAGGTCAGGGCATTTGCAATTGCGACACCTCTAACCTGCAGTTAACCATGCAAAAACCACTGCCTGGAGGTGAAAGGTAGATCAACCAGCACGCAGGAAAACCACTTTTTTCATGCCCAGTTGCCCACAGTCATGACAATATATGTCTTAATGAATACCTTGAGAGAAAAGAGGAAAGCTGCTCTGAAGCCCTGTTTCTGTGTTGCCTTCCATCTGCGCATGGGGGAGGAGGCGCATCTCCTTGCCGATGTGGTTGTTTACAGGTAGCATTTCTACCAAAAACATTTGCAGCGCTTCAGTCAGCATCTCTGCTCTCCTGTGTTTTGATTTACTGCCTTCACAAGTAGAATTAAATGTTTGTGAGTGAAATCCTGGCTCCAGTGAAGCCAATGGTAAAATTCCTGCTGTGTTCAAAGAAGTGGGATTCTACCCATTTCCACCAGCTGCCCATGGTGGGTATGGCATACTGGACCTGAAAAAAGTGATTCGATACTGGGATGTCACCTCCATGCCCTGATTTTTATGTGTGAGAAGCGTCCTCATGGCACTGCTAAAGCTGTGCAGATAAACCTTGCTGAGCGTGCCAGTGGGACCCGGGGAACTGCGCCTCGGAAATGGTGCCTGCTCTTTATCTTGCAGAGGTTTGAATNATTCTATGATTCTCTGTTGTGTGATGCCTTTTCATCAAACGTTTTTGGATGCACAGAGCTGTACATTGGATATAGGATCATATGCCTTCTGGGTGTCATCCGTCCTCTGTCCTTGGTAATTCATCACAAACAACTCTTAAATGCCACCCTGGCTCATGATGCAGACCTGGAACTGTTCTGATGCTGCTGCTCTGGAGCCCGACAAAGGACAGAAGAGCACGATACAAAGCTTCAGATGAGGCTTTATCTATGTCAAGGGATGCTTTCAAAGGGAGGTGGAAGCCCAGGTGTCTGAAGTGACAAATGGTCTGTTTCAGAGATGGGGAAATTATCTAAGGCTGTGCCTTTCTCTGAGTATTTCCCTAAGTCTTGTTTCTGTTTGATAAGTCAATTTTCTAGGTAGTAAGATCCTCAGTAGCAGGGTGGTTTTGATATTTATGTCTTGTACAGTTTGCACTGAAGGCACTCAACAAGCACTAAATAACAAAACACGAGGCAGAAAAAGACGGAGTGATTGACTGAAGAAGTAGGAGTCCTTCCATGCGTACAAAATAGGACAGACTAAATTAAATTAAACCTGTGATAAGCAAAGATCTTATATAACTTGTATAGTGAGTGGCTTTGAAGTTTCTTCAGCGCTCTTAAAAATCGCCTTCTGAAATATGTTTTTATTATTCCACAAGCCTTTAAAATGTCTCTTTGTATGTGAAAATAATGTAAGATTTGAGTACTACAGGTTTACTGCAATAATAAGGAGCCTTTAATTTAAAACATAAAGTTGATTGATCGTATTCAGCAGTGCTAACTGGCATCGTCCACCGCTCAGAACGCTGAGTGCGATTTGTCATTTTAATGCTAATTAATGATGACTTTCTGTATTATAAGCATGTAAAGTCAAGCACTTTAATGAATTCTTGTTATTTTTTCTTCAGGACTAAGAGGAACATTGTTTAAAATCTCAAGAAAGCAACCAAAAAAAAAAAAAANCGTTGAGAGAATGAATTTTATAAACTATTAAAATCCAGGTTAAAGTTCCAAGTAATAGCAGTTTTTTCTAAACATTGCTGCTTACCAGTTAAGCTCTGTGTTCTCACCAAGCCTTTTGAAGAGCAAGCACCCTTTGAGTGACTGGTTAGTGGACCTACCCTGGCATTCTACACTTGTCACTTGCTCTGGGCTTTTCTTTGCTTACTCATCCTTCCTTCTGAGAGCCCCGTACTGGGATGGGAGTTTCTGGTTTTGTTTCCAAAGAGGAAGGCTGCTCTGAAGCCCTGTTTCTGTTGCCTTCCAGCTGCACATGGGGGAGGAGGCGCATCTCCTTGCTGATGTGGTTGTTTACAGGTAGCATTTCTACCAAAACCACTTGCAGCACTTCAGTCAGCGTCTCTGCTCTCCTGTGTTTTGATTTACTGCCTTCACAAGTAGAATTAAATGTTTGTGAGTGAAATCCTGGCTCCAGTGAAGCCAATGGTAAAATTCCTGCTGTGTTCAAAGAAGTGGGATTCTACCCATTTCCACCAGCTGCCCGTGGTGGGTATGGCATACTGGACCTGAAAAAAGTGATTCGATACTGGGATGTCACCTCCATGCCCTGATTTTTATGTGTGAGAAGCGTCCTCATGGCACTGCTAAAGCTGTGCAGATAAACCTTGCTGAGCGTGCCAGTGGGACCCGGGGAACTGCGCCTCGGAAATGGTGCCTACTCTTTATCTTGCAGAGTTTTGAATCTATTGATGTGTACTGCTGTTTGCTGTTCCTTCTGGGCAGATGGAACACCTCTCCTGTGAAGAAAGGCTGAGAGAGTTGGGGTTGTTCAGCCTGGAGAGGAGGAGGCTCCGGGGAGGCCTTACAGAGGCCTTTCAGTACTTTACGAGGCCTGTAAGAAAGATGGGGACAGACTTCCTAGCAGGGCCTGTTGCGACAGGACAAGGGGTGGTGGTTTTAAACTAGAAGAGGAAGATTTAGACTAAATATGAGGAAGAAATTATTTACAGTGAGGGAGATGAGACCTTGGCCCAGGTTGACAGAGAGGTGGTTGATGTCCCATCCCTGGAAACTTTCTAGGTGAGATTGGCTGGGCCTCTGAGCAACCTGCTCTAGTTGCAGATCTCCCAGCTCAGTACAGAGGATTTGGACTAGATGACCTTTAAAGGTCCCTTCCAACCCAAAACGTTCAGTGATTCTATGATTCTCTGTTGTGTGATGCCTTTTCATCAAACGTTTTTGGATGCACAGAGCTGTACATTGGATATAGGATCATATGCCTTCTGGGTGTCATCCGTCCTCTGTCCTGGNTTTTTTTAAAATAAAAAAAAAGAAACAAAAAAAAAAAAAAAAAAAAGTAATTCAATTGCGCAATAGGCTGTGTGAAAACTATCAGCTATCATTTTGTCTTGCAGGCAGGAGAGCGATCTGCTTTACCTCATCAGTGCATTAAAAAAGGCATAGAGTAAAAAAGAATAAAATAAAAATATTTTTTAGTTTCATCCCACATTTAAATGTGTGAAAGGCTATCAGCTGAACTCCAGAAAAAAAGGCAGCACCCTATTCTGGGAGTAGCCCCATTACCTCCCTTGGTTGGCTGTGTAAAGAAAAGCCTCATGGTCCTGCCTTCATTGAGTATTTTAATGCTTGCCGAGTCACTAACCACTATGCTGTTTTATTGTTTCTTTCAGAAGAGTAGACATAAAATAAATGTTTATTGAATCTTTGGAGGTCTGTTGATCAATAAAGGAGAAGCTGCACTGAAACCGCAGAGGCACTGATAGCTTTTCTTTTCCCTTTCATATTCTCAGGGTTCTCTGTTGTAGGTTTCAACAGAAGCTCAAACTGTGAGCAAAGAAAATGGAAAAAAAAAATATGGTCAATTAAAAGTATATTCATCCAAGTGTCTGAAAGCTTTTATCTCATGTTCTATTTTCCTTCAGTTCAGTAATTGGGAATTTGCTCAGAATGGTCTTCGCTTATTTTTAATCCAGGGAAGAATGACAATAAAAGCCTGGCTGTTTCCTTACAAAGGCTTTCAAAAGTAAGGTTGGGGGCTGGGTTTGCTTGCACCAGCTGGAAGTCAGACCTGGAAAAAAAATGCAAAGATGAGATGGTCAGGAGACAAGAAATAGCAGAGTTAAAATGACATTTTTATATTCTCAGTCTGGAGAGAGATAAGTCTTCAAAAGCATTTTAATGTTTTCCATATTTTTACTGAAATATTAAAGAAATTAAAGATACAATATGAAAAATGAGGGTGAATTTGGTTATGCTTGGTTGTAGTGCAGACATAGCTACACTGAGACAACTCTTACACTTGCTTTCTGTGCTGAATTTCCAGAGAATTAGAGTCGTCACGTCTTACTGGTTAAATCCTACCTATATTTGTAATTAGTATTTAGTAAAAGGATTCCGATTATCTTATTTTCCCAGATGCATTGACAAGATTAGATTTCTAGCCAACAGCCTTTACCTGTAGAAGCTTTCATTCCTCCTCCAGAAGCCTTTTCAAGAGGGTTGAACAAAATTTGGGAGGTTTTAAGAGGCTTTGTTCATTTTTCTCTGTTTTGACAGCAATATTCTTGTGGCCTGCAGCTGTAGCAATAATGTTTTTATAGGCTATCAGCAATTTTTCTAACCATAACTCCTTAAAAATATATTCAAAAAAGCACTTAATGAAACATTACAGTAGATTTATTTGCTGTCATTTACAGTAAAAAGGTGATCATGGTTACACACTGTTGTTGATTTCCTTGTGACACTCCAAATATTTAAATGAAGCATAAATAATAATTGTGACTTTGGTAAATGACAGTTAATAGCATCACCAGTGCTTATGTTGTTTAAGGTGATGGTAACAAAGTTGTTGCTTGTGTAGAAAAAAAGAGAAACCTTTTTTTCTTTTTCAGTTTTATGTATGGTGAATTGACAGACAAGAAGACCATTGAAAAAGTCAGACAGACTTTCGACAACTATGAGTCAAACTGCTTTGAAATTCTCCTCTACAAGAAAAACAGTATGTATATATTTGTGTATGACTTTGGGAGTGGTGGTAAAGAATATTTAAAGTATATAATGGACTAAAATAAATTTTCATTTTTACATATAGGCAAATTTGGGGCAAAATTTGGAGAATAAATGGGTATTTTGGTTGCCACAACTCATGAAGAGAGCTGTTTTTTCAGGACAAGTGTTCAAATTGCCAAGAATAGTAGTTGTTCCCTGCTGTCTCTAGTCTGACTCGTTTCCAAAATGTATTTAGTTTTGAGGAGTTTTCTCTGAGAAGAAACTGACTGGGTTAAGTGAAAGGAAATCCTGAATGAGGTTCCCCCACATCCCTCAGGAAACACCCCCATGTCTCCACAAGTGAGAACACAGACCCTGATTGCTGTGAGTGGATGCTCCCAGTAGTGTTAGGATGCCATTGCGATGTGTAAACCGACATGTATGAGCTCTGATGAGAGTACAAAATTTGGCGCATGACCCAGGGATTAATTAGAAAACCAGGGAATTTCATAACTTCATGAGATGTAGGCCCCAAGTCCCTTCCTCTTACTGGCATCACATTTGCATGAGGTTGCCAGAACCGAAGATTTTCTTCATTTCATCTTCACCATGAGTCACTGCAGTCACGTTGTGTGTCCTGCCACGTATGTGGGTAGTACTATGTCTGGCTTATCAACGTTACAGCACATACTAAGCAAAACTTGAATGGCTGTATGCTCTCACTGTGGGCTTGTGCAGTGTGGACATCTTACCCATGCTAGTGGTTGGAAGAAATTTCTGCTGTTGTCAGTGGAGATGAGCAGTCTCCTCCATTGTCACAGGTCATCTTCCCAAGATAGCTCGGGTGAAATATGCTCCAGAAAAGCTGCTTCTTCTACCCTGAGCAGAATGAATCTAGTTGACTGAGTCAGTGGCTATGTCCAACACAAGCGAAGAGCAATCTTGATGAAGATGTTTCCTTCCATTTAGCTTTCATTGCCCAGTGCAGGATGCAGGTCCCATGGGCTTGGGGAGCTTTACCCCTGGTTCAGCTGCCTGGAGACCAGTAGCTGAGGCCATGCTCCCTCCTGGGTGGACTTTGGTGCTGGCATGGAGCACCTTGCTGAGGTGAGGCTGGAGGTTTCCCTGGCATGCTCTGGCTGAGGGAAGGTAATGGTGTGCCTCAGGAAAGAGCTAACTGTGCTTGACCACTCCATTTCACTGCAAACTCACATAAACCTTTCATGACATTGAGGAGAGCATTCTGGATACCTTGTGATCTTGAAAAAAACTCATATGCATTATGCTTAATTTCCACCTTCCCTTTTTAGACTGAATCTTCCTGTTATGTGCACTTAAACAGTAGGAAATGTCTTTAGATTTCTCCAATTCTGCCTGCTTCAAAGCATTTTAGCCAATGCTTTAATTAAAAAGAGAAGCAAAAGCATCTCTGAAGTCCAGCTGTTCCTGCAGGTGCCTGGAAGCGCCCTCCAAATGACCTTTTTTCGGTTCCTAAGCATATGGATGTGTCTGTTCTTTAGATTTTCTGCTTCTCTGCCTGTTTCCCGTGCATGTCACCTGGATGCCTCATATTAGGGGAATTTCCTGGGGCAGACTCCTCTTGGATATCTTTGCAGGTGGTGGTGCCCAGCACCACTGTGCCCTGTGCCTGTGTAATTTCTGAAGAGGATCCCAGACACCCAGTGCTCTCCCTGACACTGGCTTGTCTTATTAACTGGGTTGTCCAGCTCCTGCTCTAGCACAAGCCAGTCCTGAACTAAATTCCTTTCTATTTTATTTGAGTATAAAAAGAGGTGACTTCCCTGTGACAAGCTGGTTGCATTTTGCTTTCAATTTTGAGTTGTCTGCTGCAGCTTGATGATACTTCAGAGATTTATTGCACTGTTGTTGCCTTAATAAAGTCTTCACCTTTGCCCATATCTCCAAGCCTATACTTCCCATAAGTTATGCAGGATTATAGAAGGACTTTGTGGAAAAGTATTCATATTTCTTTTCAGGCTTGAGTCAGTTCCCATCCATAACATCTGTTGCCAGCTTTCTTCTGCATCACCCCAAGCCCAGAACTTCAACCTTTTGCTAATGCTAGTAGGCTTACCTTTTGGCTCCAGTTCAGCAGCTGGTTTGCTCAGGGTTTACTGCAATTTGTTGTACTCTGAGCTTTGTGGAAGAAGGCCCTTCAAGAAACTGCCTGCTTATCCTCTAGGCTGAATATTGGAGCAGATAAAGAAATAAAGAATGGCTTTCTGTTGGTATGAATATATTTCTGCAAAATGCAGTTACTCTGTGGAAGGGCTTGTGTTTATCATCTGCAGAGACTCTGCATGGAGCTTGCAGTGCTCTCAGAGCACCCTCCCACACACACTTTCAAGTCGTAGGTCCAGAGGTTTCGATTACGTGGCGGAGCCTTCTTTTTTTTTTTTTTTACCTCACCCATTCTGTTATGCTTCTGGCAGAGAGAAATTTAGAATTTTTTCAGGTTGCTTTCCCATCCTTCTTTGCTTTTACACAGAGATGATCTGTAAGAGCTAACGTTCTCCGGCAGCATCCATATGACTGCTGACTTCACGCACTCCCTTGGCATTTTAACCCAGCTTGCATGTTTCAGGTTCACACCTGGAAACTTGCTACAACTTTCTTCTGCTTTACTGCATTCCCTCATATATAGTCCTCAGCTCTACCCACCCAGCTATTCATCACCCATTTTAGGCATGCATGTATATATATATATGTGTGTCTATTATGGGAGTACTCAAGAAACCTCTTTGTCTGCTT
The DNA here is from genome assembly GCA_013389965.1 of Todus mexicanus. Lineage (NCBI taxonomy): Eukaryota > Metazoa > Chordata > Aves > Coraciiformes > Todidae > Todus > Todus mexicanus. Next base: position 29,104 of record WEIS01091955.1, read on the forward strand.
TTGCCCAGACTGCTTGGTCTCCAGCAGTAGCCACCTTGCCTCTCTCTTTGATTTTTATCACTGCTGTTGTGCAGGTTATTTTGCCTACTTACTTTACAAAGGGTACCAATGAGTTTCCAGGTGTAAGTACAAGTACACCATTACTCCAGAGAGCTGCAGCGCTCTGTTTTAGAAGTTATGAAAAGTCTTTTATCTTGGGTTAGCAACTGGGAATTGAGATAATCAAGTAATCGGCATAATAGCTTTGGAATTAGCATGAAAAGCAGTCCCCCATCTCTCCCACTTCTCCAGTTTAATGCTAGTGAATTACTGGCTTGATCTTAGTTCAGCAATGCAGAGTTTTGTCGTGAACCCTTGTGGATTTTAACCTTCCCCACAGGAGTCCTAGTCCAAATGGGCATCTTTGCCCTCTGTGCATCTATCCTGCAGTTCCTGGCACAGCTCCCAGATGTCGTGCATTAGAGGAGATTTGGGAGGGCCAGCGGTGCCTGTGGGATAACAGTGGGCAAGCAGCTTGTCTCAATGTGTCAGCTCTCAGGCTGGCATTCAGGCAGCTCAGGAGAAAAGCCGTTATATCAACTAGCTGAAAGCACATCAAATCCCAAAGGTAATTAGCTGACTGTGAAGGCATTTATTGTGCAGTGTGCGTAGGTGCAAGTTTGGGAGAGAGGGGACACAGCCATGGCCATGGAGCTTTGCCAGATGAAAAGTGTCTCCAACATTGACATCCCTGCAGGTGAACAGAGTGTTTCTAAGCAAATTACTTCAAGTCTTCTAGGATTTCACCCCTTACAGAGCAGACCTGCATGTACGTAGGGAACTGCCATTTGTGTTTCCACCTAGGAGGAAACAACACCAGTTTCAGCTCTTGAGCATCTGCAGGAGCCCTGTGTGAGCAATGAGGATTTACCAAAAGCTACACTAACCACTCCAGCACCACAGGCATTTTTTTGTCTGTTTGATGAGTGTTAGGATTTGAAAAATGTTTTGTATTAATTTCAAAAGCTAAGTAGAGATAAGTGCTTTGTGAGAGTGCTACACTGGGCAGGACAGTGTGGAGGTGGAAGGTATGACCTGAGACAAAAAAGGAAATAGAATCTCCTGATTTGTTATGGTAGGACATTTAGAGGCAATGTCAGGATTAGCTCAGGTCCTCTTAAGTAATGGATTACCATCAAAGTTGGAGCATATGACAGTACACTCCATCAGTTTTGGATTTGATAGCTCCATATTATGTGAAGAAGGAATCAAAGATACCATCCATCCATTTTTTCTTGCCCTCCTACCTTGCAGACACTACATCTGTGAGATGTGCTGGGGAAAAAAGAAGAGCACAAAGGGAGGAATAGTACATTTTATTTCAGAATGGAGATTTATAAAGCCTCCTGTCTCTGCTTATTGTCTAATTAGATTAGTGAAGCTCTAAAAATGGGAGGAGGTAAAATTAAAAGATCTGGAAGATAGAGAAATATTGAGCTATAGTCATTAACTACACATGTGTTATAATAATGTATAAATGATGAATTATTCTGTGTATGAGCCGGGGAAAGTTTGTGCTACACCACAGTCCAATGTCACCTCTTTCTCTGCTTCAGGAACCCCAGTTTGGTTCTACATGCAAATTGCCCCTATAAGAAATGAGCATGAAAAGGTGGTTTTGTTCCTGTGCACGTTTAAGGATATCACTTTGTTCAAACAACCGATTGAAGATGATTCAACAAAAGGTAAATATGAAATATACTGTTATTTTTTGTAAGTGATGTACATGCTTGAGCTCTGTTCTGTGACAGAGACGTGTCGTGTTTGTGATCTGTGTCTTGAATTCAGGAAATGTTTTATGATCTGTCAGAGTTTCAATGCACTTACCTAAATCATAGCTTAAGAAAGAAAAAATCACCACGAGTAGAAATTCCCTAAAATCATTTTGCAAGAGTCACATTATCATTATAATACTGTGGTGTTTTGGGAGACCTTTCTCCTAAGGGACTGGTATGATTTTTTCAGAAAATAATTTCATCTGCTTTGTACTGAGATGTTTATATTTCCTCGCTTTCTCACTCTTGAAGATGAAATGTGAAGGAAACAGCCTATTCAGTCCTCTGTTCCTGGCCAGCAATAATGTCTGCATGACGGTGGACATCGTGCTTGATACTTAGCTGCTAGTGATGGTGTTTGAGATGTGCTGTGCTCTCGTCGTCTAACAACCCATGGCCAGACCCACAGCCTTGCACACAAGAGAATTGGTGGGAAGGGTGCAGAGGATCTAGCAGCATCCTCTACTTTGGTTACACAACATGTGGCTTGTGTCAGGTTTGCGTGTGTATTGCTTTGGGTAGAATAATGCACAATTACATAAAGAAGGGCGTTTGTGCTGCAGCATCCACATCCCATCTTCACTTGGAGGTTGCCTTCTGATGATTAATTCCTTGCTCTATTTTTCTCTTCACGCTTGGAGAAGGCCTGATTTCTCACCAAGAGCCGTGTGTGCTCTAAGCTGTCGTCTTTAGAATAAACTTGGTGTCAGTTGAATGCAAACGGGATTTAAACTAATTTCTTATGATCTAGATAACACTTCATGTGTTTGGATAACTGAAAAGTAGATTTATAAACGCAGACTTAAAATAAAATGAAAGGCCTCTCTTCAGGCTAACACCAAATATGAGATTATTTTTTTTTGTCTAGAGAATATTATTCATAAAGTTATAAGATCTTGATATAGGAGTACCTTCTCCGCTGTCATAAGATTTACAGCCTCTACAATTTAATTACCAACCTCCAAATGTTCCTTTCTTTCTCTTCCAGCTTCATAATGTGGAATTTTTCTGCCTGGAAATAATTTGAATTTTTTCAGATAAGTGCTAGTTAATTGAAAGTGCTTTAATTGTAGAGGTCTGAAGGTGTGGGACTGGCTCCTTCCTTGCATTGTATATAATATGTAGTGGGAGCTAATCAAGGCAAAAAACAGTCTTTGGAAGGATCCTCTTGTAGGATTTCCCCTTTGATGCTTCTTCTTGGGAGGACCAAGATGTATCTCAGATAAGCCCAGCCACCAAACCCCTCCGTTTCACGAGCTCTGCTCCAGTTTCTGAGGAGTTGCACTGAGGAGTGTGTGGCTGCAGCAGGACTGGGAAAATATATCAAAGGTGGCTCCCAAATGCAGAAATGATGAATGTTGCCTCTTTTGGATTCTCAGCCTGGGAGATTTGCACTCTGCTGCCTTTCCTGGAGAGGCAGGGATGTGCTGGGAGGGGTGAGCTCTCCTCCTCCCCATCTTGTGGCTGAGGAGGAGCAGAATCCACCTGGCACCCATTATAGGAAAAATATATGTTCCTGTGGGAAAGAACAATAGCTGTGAAGTGTGTAACTTGTGTACTGCTGTTCTCCAGTGAAAGGTACCATTAGTTAAAATGCCAGGTATTAAGTATGAGCATTGCAAAATATTGTCGTCAGCAGCCGAAGAGGTTTGACTGCATTTTTATAGAGCGCTTGCTTCTGTCAAAGTCATACTT
>WEIS01091959.1:2731-28439 GCA_013389965.1 Todus mexicanus
TGGAGAGAGAAAAAAAAAAAAGAAAAAAAAAAAAGAAAAAAACCCAGCAATTATTTGTAGTTTTTGCAGTAAAAATGCAGCATTGAAAAGGTTCTTTGTTGGAATCCAGTTCTTGTGTGTGATGATGAAAACTTGCTGCTGCTCAAGCACATGTATCTGTGAAGGCATTTTGGCATGCTGAAGCAGTACCATATTTGGCCACTTCTCTTCACAGTCCCTGTCTGATTGCAGAGAAAGCTTTCAAATCCTGCTGGCATGCCCAGACTGCTGCTAAACGTGCGCTAGAAAGCTCTGCTTTCAATCTTTGGAGTTGTCAAACAGCTTTAAAGACATGTGAACTCTTTTGAAAAAGAAACAGATAAACAACTTTTAACACAACTGAAGTCAGTGGCTATGCACTTCTCTGCCACTAAGACAGTGAATATGTTCTCTCAGTTTCCAGCTGTGAGCTTGTTTGTATCACATTTGCTTGCATACCTAGCAGTTTTAGGGGCTGCTCCAAATTACAATAGTGCATAGTAACCTCTGAATTATCTGAGCCCTATGATACTTCTGCTGTTTGTGCAGCTAAACTGCTCTTCGGTGTTGTAACTTTTCCCATCACTGATTTAATTGTTTGGACTTCCTTCCCAGGCAAGTCTTCAGTTTCACTCAGTTCCGAGACTGGAGACAGAGTTGGTGACAGAGCTGTGAGCACTCTGCTCTGGCTCTGCACTACCTAGGCTGATACAGACGCTCCAGGATGTCCTCCACAGCTCCGTGCAGCTCTGCCGGGAGATTCTGATGTGTCTATGGGCTTTGAACGGGAAGAGGATAGAAGCAGAGCGCCTGTCTCAGGTCAGACTTGGACACTCTCCTGTCTTTGCAAGAAAGAAAGGGGTGGTGCCTCTGACCGAGAGATCTGCTGTATCTTGGCCTAGAGATGTCATCGTGTAACGCTTCTGAAAGCACAATGATAAATTTGAATGAGTCTTGGTAATAGCTACTGCATTCTGAGAAAACTCCCAGTTCTTGCCTTGAAGTTTATTGTGAAAAGCTTATTGTGTTAGGGTTTTTTTAATCCTTCCGTATTTTGTAACTAAAGATCTAAGAAGTTTCTTTACTGTAAGAAGCTGAGTGTTGTTATTGGTATTCTGGCAAAATTCCCAGGTGAATAATTGCATTCCTAATTCTCACCACACTTCCGCCCCTCAGCAGCAGTGGCGTGGTGCGTTGCTCTACAGGGAGCTCTTCAAGCATCAGCATGTCAGGAGGATCTCTTCTAGCGCAGCAGTTCTAGTGTGCACAGTGTGTTAGAATCAAATGTATTGAAAAAGCATCGGCTACTATTTTTAATCACTAAATATTCTGCAGCTTGAACCAAGACTTTTCATCCCAAGAGGTTTCAGACACACCATGACAAGGAGAGGAGCTGCTTTCTTTTTAGGTTTCTCAAAGAGATTTGCTTTTCTCTACTAACATCTTATAGTACCATAAACAAACGGATCGAAGCTGTAAACCCTCCCATACAATTCCCTTAATTCCTTCCCTTTTTGTGTCCACATAGGTGCATTCACAGTCAGCAGGAGCTCTCCTTGTCTCCTTTCAGAGCCCGCTGCAGTGATAAGGGCAAACCTCTGGTGCCACGCTGGAGATGGTGTTTCACCCAGGAGATGCTGTTAGCCAGTTCAATACCTCATCCTCCCACGGACTTCCTGTATGACCTAAGTCAAGGCTTTTAGCCTTGACACTTTCTACCCCATCTGAGAAATGGGATAATTGCACACAAACTGCACAGAGACAGATGGTAAGATTAAATGCATTAAAGACTGAGAGGTGCTTTGACCTTAAACTGGTCTAGTTCCTAGAGAGCTTTGCCTGGATGTGAATATGAATCTAACTTGGAATGGCACCAAACAATTCTCTTACAGAAGAGGAATCCCAGTGGGCCACACTGGACAGTTGACTTGCCTTTTGGTTTAATATTTGTCCACGTTTTCTGAAGGAGTTGAAAGCAGCGTCTAAATTGTACTCACGTTTCTATCTCTCTAGATCATTGCAGGTAAACGGGATTGAAAAGCCCAGTGCCATTCTATCTAGGCAATGACACTGGAAGCATTTCCACAGCACGCTAGAGGTCAGTGTGAGGGAACAGACTGCTGCTTTAGTATTACTCAGGAGCATACATATTTCTGCTTGCCAAGATTTAAAAACGTAACCTGGAGGCAACAGTAGCAGAATGAGGCTTACTACCCAGCAGACAATGCTGTTGAGCCTATCTTTATAGAGGGAAGATAGAATACTAGTAGGATCTCGGTGAAAATACTGCCAAGTTATCTAAACTAATCCCTTGTCAGATTCCCTAGATCCTTTAGGCGATGTGTGTACAGTTTAGATGCTAATTGGTATGGGAATGTGCTGGGTAAGTTACAGCAGTTATTGCTGTTGGAGATACGCTTATCATTCACAGCTCAGTAACACACTTTGTCTGGCACTTGTTGATGTCAGCTGCTTCTGCTGTGTTACTGGGGACAGCAGCTACCTAATCTGCCAGTTGTAAGTATTACAGGCTAATGACTGTCTGCAGGTTTCCTCTGTTGAGATATATGTTCCATCTGCCAGCACTAGGGGATCCACATAGCCCAGTACCAACAAGCAAGAAGCTATGACATTCTTGGTTCCCTACTTTTTAATTTTCAGACAGTATGTTCTGGACCACAAGGCAAAGAATCCAAAGCGAGGAAAACTCCTCACCGCTGCAGGACTGGATGATTTGGGAACATTAATAAGTTAGGAATGTCTACTTTTGAATGCAAGAAGACAGATGGTTTTTCTTCCTTTCCCTGAATCCTCACACCAATTTTAGTCATCTGGAGGAGCATGGGAGTGCAAATGTGCCAAAATAGAATAATGGGGTAAGATTTTTGGCATGACATTCAATCAGCTTAACACAGACCATGCTACTTTATGCCATCCTTGATATGTGACCCACTGAATTAGTCCTTTAGTACCTGGTCTTGAAAGGGAAAGTGAAAACATAAGCCAGATTTTGGAAAATGTAAAGATGAAATCTGCTTAAGCCCCCATGTCTCTAGCGGAGTTCAGAGGAAAAGTACAAGGCCACGGGCTAAATTTGGGAACTCCCACTTCTTTGACAGGCAGGAGCAGTTTCAAGAACAGAAAGAACATAACCATGCCAACTTGTGGTACAGCACAACCTTCAAACCTCAGGCCCTCCTGCATTGACCCCTCCATTAGCACAGCTGCGGCCTTTGGAAATACGTCGAAAGCCTCAGCGAGTTTCTTCCCAAGCAGCCGGTTTGCTCGGGCACTGTTTAATAACTGTTATGCTTATCACCATCTTCTTCCATTTCCCCCACTCATTCTCGTGCATTGCCATGTGCCAGTTGGGGCTCTTTTTTTGTTGTTAGCAGCTACTTTGACATTGCAAGATTACAATTAAACGATACAATCCGCAGCAGTGCATTTAGAGCCCTCAGTTCAGATGTGGGAGACATTGCCTCAAATTCCTAACTGATTCCAATCATGCAGGGACTTGAAACCGAGTTTCCAATGTCAGAAGTTAGTGGCTATTCCTAGTTAAGTATGGGTGTCTGATCACAGGAACGGGCATGTAAATATAAACCATGACCTCAGGAACACAGTGTTATCCTGAGAAAAATGACATATAGTCTGCAAAAACATATTTTTCCTGGTTCATTCCATAGGTTAGACAGAGCTTTGGGCTACGTAATCATCCAATCTGCACCACTGTCTGCTGCTCTACAAGTTCCTGTAACATTTGACTCCCATCCTGCATGGGAGTCCAATATCCTTAAACTCCTCTGGAATCGATGTGAACAAAGGTAGGAGGCAACTTCTCAGTGGGTAAAATTCCTGTAAGCAGTGGGCACGAGGTTGGGTGAAATCACAGGACTGATGCAGAAAGTTAAATATGCATTAAAAGCTGCTACTCAGCTTTACTAGCAAAGCAGCCGGGATTCTCTTTTAAGTAATAAGTCCTGAATATCTTAAAAACCATAGTCTGAAGAACTGAATTCTTCCAGATGCAGGAATATCTTGGAATTCTATAAATCATACACTCTTTTCTGATAGCTTAAACAGCATCTGTCTAAAGATTGTGTGTCATTAATAGCTCCAAGGCTAGAATTCCAGTTGTGCTCTTACCTCAGCAGGAGAAATCCAATGGTGATAGTTCTCACTGTAATTTTGTGGGCACAATTAGTGTACAGTAGGATAATCTGTTTTGCAATAACAAGGCATATATGGAAAGCTGTTGCCAGGTGAGCTGCTGAGGCAGCTTTAAAATCACTCCAGACTAGTGGCTTTTGATTAAAGCTCTGTTCTCTAGCTCATTCCAGTGGCCAGAAAACAGCACTCCACAACTGACGTCATCTTGCCCAGATCCTGCTTTCTGTTGCCGCTTGCCTCTTGAAGAGCCAAACATAAGTCCTCTTCAGCAGCTGCTGCTAGCCACCAAATGATGATACAGGGAGCTAGGAAAGAGGCATTTGAAAAAAAGAGCTACTCAGATCGCCTAAAAAAATCTCTGCCTGTCCTGGAAAACTCTATCAGCTGAAGGTTTTGGCAATGTCTCTGTGGCACTTGGGAAGCTTAATTAGTAGAATTTAAACCACAACCTCAGTTCTATCTGCGTCTGAAGCAGAGTGGCAGTAACAGGGAGAAGAAGCATTTGCCAGATGGGGTAAAAACCCCTTTAATTTTGAGATCTGGGGGGTTATTTTTCTTTTCTAAATAATCGGGCCAGCCCTGAGCATCAAAATTTATCCTACTGTCCTTGGCATTGATGGACCAAGGTATTTGCTATAATGGATCAGAACTGCCTTCATATATATATATATATAAACACACACACTGTCTTTTGGAAGGAGGTAGATCTTCTGTATTCATAAGCGATATGTTATTTTGCAGTTGATTCTTTTATGACAGCCTGTTCATGATGGAAAAACTTTTCTGGTGAGGTACTTAAACCCAGATTTATTTTTCTGATGGAAGTTAACTGAGGTTATGATTCCAAAGGACCACAAATACTGTGTGTAATTAAACTTTGGCAAAGGCAGATTACACAACTCTGGCACAGAGGAGCTTGCATCTATAAAAGGCAAGATCTGTCTTTTGTTTATTCCCCAGTAAATCAGTGAAGTATGTCATGGTATTTTAGCATCAACTTTGCATATTTTGGTTTCCCTTCTAATTTACGGGCCAGTGGAAAATAGAGAGTGACCAAGTTGACTAACGACTTAGAGACGGTTTGTAGAAAAGCCTGGAAAGCAAATAGTTTCTCAGCTCGGCAGACTATGGGCAGCACAGTGCTTTTGTGGTGACGTATTACAAGCTTCAGGTGCCACAAGAAAGCTAAACAGGATTTAAAGCCACACTAGCAAGCAATAAACTTGAGATGGCGTTTAAGTACAAGGTAAAAAGTCAGGCTGCCTGTACATAAGAGAAATTACTGACATAGACAAGAGACCATTGATATCTATTGGTACTGAAGGTGTCTTTGCAGTTTTCAGAAGAATGGTACAGTAGTGTCTGCACCACCCATTTGCACTGTGTGCTGCCAGTGCGACATAACGTGTATCCTCATTTGCATTTTAATTTAGACCAGGATTGTAGTTGTGATGTGAATCTCTCAGTTAACCTCACCTCCTGTACTTTTGTTCTTATTATTGGGTGGCCTTGAGGCATGCAAACTGGGTACCTTTTAGATGAAACCAGAAGATGTGGTCAGACCACAAATAGGCATTCAGTCCACGCTAGACTAAAGAAAGTCTGAAATAAAACTCCCTAAAAGTGTATAGAGGGTGAACTCTGGTCCTTAGTACCAAATGATTTCCTCTACAAACCTGTTTCTTTTACACCACTCTATTGCTCATGTGGATACAATTACACTTGGCTATCAGTACACACACAGACATAAATATATACCTACATATAAAAAGAGCTTCCCTCAGTCATGCTTTTAAAGTTACTGGGTTGGATATCTAGCTAGCACAAGTCAGTGCTATTTCAACAATATCTCCTACCTAGCAGTAAATAACATCTCCTAAATATTACACTAGCTTTACAGTCAGCTAAGTTTGCAAGCTACATCCTGTGTTCCTTAAAATATGAACTGCAGCAAGCCCAAGGATTGGGCTGGAGCTGTTCTCAGGAGTGAGATTCCCAATCCCAAAGCTGAGGAAACCTGAACTGTAAGAATGAGGTTGGCAGAGAAATATTTGTTCTGGTTGCTTCTTTGCACTCCACCTTGCCATGACGAGCAGATTGTGTCACCGTCCACCCCTTTGTGTGGACTGAGATGGATAGTTCAGTCTGTTTCTTCAGTCTCTCACAAAAATACCCATTAAATGGAGTAATTGTATGCAAACCCAAACACCAATATTAACCCCTGTGACAGGAACACCAGATTAATCTTCAGAAGCTAAGATACATGAAAGTATCTTCATAGTAAGGGACACATTCAAAATAAAGATCACAAAATGGAATGTTAGAAATAGATGAGTTAATATTTGTCATTAGTGCCTAGTTAAATGAACAAGAGCACATTCACTGTCCTTTGAAAGGGAAGTTAATATTGGAAAAGGAAATGTGGGAAGGTGGGAAGCTGCATTTTATAAATGGGGTTAATGACAAAAGACTGCAGTCTTGCTTTCCCTGAAATCTTCCACAACAGCAGGTTTTGGAGATACTTACTCAACTTCAGATGTGATTTATCTTGCTCTGATATTTACAGCTTTTACATTCAGACTGCTATGGAGAAATACCTTCGAAAAAGGAATTTCAGACAGGGAGAGACAGGAAGTGGTCAAAATGAACATTTCCATTTGACTCGTCCTGTTGTTGTCTAGGATCCGTTTCAAATATTCCCAATATGAGAAGAGCAACATGGGGCAGTGTTCACTCACACTTCCTTATTCAGCTTGAGAGAGAGCAGCTAGAACCTCCACCCAGTGAGAAATCCCAAGTATGGCTATGAAATCGTATCTGCCAGGACTAACTGCAGCTCTGAGCTCAGCTTTTCTCCCGGACCTGCCTGCCAAGACCTATCGCTCCCGTTGGTATGCTAAAGGCAAGACGAAGGGCTGTGTTTCTCTTGGCTGCCTCATCAAGACTGAATTCTGTTAAAGGATGCCGTTCCCGTACGTTCGCATGTTTGCCATTCGCTCGCTTTGATGGTTGTGTGAGCAGCCATTTGTGGGAGCTGTTTTCCTTGTGTTCACGTAAACACTGAATTGTGTATACAGCCAATAGCACCCTTGTAGCATTCAGAGAAGGGAGAACACATAGGTGGAGTGAACCACGGCTGCTTGTAAATGGTTTTTCCCACCATAGCAAATGTTTTGAAGTGAGGCTGATCTCCAGGGGTGCTCCAGCTTCTGCACGTGCCTGTGGCAGCGTTGAAAAACCTGCATCTTCAGGATCCCAGAGAAGCGTGAAGTCATGGACACCCTGGGCCTAATTCTCAAATTATTTACCCAACCGTGATCGGAAGCAATTCAGCTGAAGTCCATGAAGTCATCCTGGCATGAAATGGCTTGCAGGATCAGAATCAAGACTTTCCACTTGTCGTTAAGGCATTTTAACTGGAGCTACTGCTGATCAGAAGGGAAGTAAAATAAAAATAAGGGCAAAACAAAGCTCTGCCTCAAGCAAACATCCTGCAAGACTTGGATTTCTTTTTCTACCTTAGGAAAGAATGAGCTTATCTCAAATTTAGCTCTGGGAGAGTTGTCTTCTGAATCAAGTGCTGGACCCCTCCTCTGCACTATGAGTTCCAGTCAAAGTAGCATTTGCCTGAAGTGACATTTTGGTTAAACGCTTAAAGATCAATCCATAGTCGACGTGTGGGTATTGACCATGCAGAGGAATTGTATTTGAGAAAACATGCATACAGTTTCCTTGCAGGTCTCCTTTCTAGACAGTCTAGGACTGGCATCCCATTTCTATGTATAGTTCCCCTTCTACAGAATCCAGTATGGCTTACAAAATCTTTTGCTCTTTTTCAGCAAGCTTCTACTGAACTTCTATACTCTTTCTCAGAATGGCTGTGTTAATTCCTTTAATGGCAACAGTCATGCCTGGTACACACTGTGAGAGACGGTCATGCTTCCAGGAGCAGCATCCAGTCCTCTCTGCTTGCTTTTTGTTGCAGCATTATCCTCCATGCCTTTTATTTTTCCCAGTTGGTCTCTCTAGTTGTGCTGGTTATATTTCATGCCATCCCTTCTTTTGTCCGGTCTTTTCTCAGACTCTGTGACAGCCCTGAAGTGCTTAACTGCAATCCTAACCTTAAATACTTATGATTTCTAGTATCTATACATTCTCCACTTGAGACTTGTAAGCTTTTCCTGCTCCATTCTTATGGCTGGAGTATATCTATGTTTCAGTGTCTATCTCATACTTTCTCAGTCTTCACCTGCCAAGTGATGTTCCACTCTTTTCTGGCTTTTTCTTTACTTCCCTACCCCATTTCTTGTCTCGCCTACTGCCCTTGCTTCCACCAAGCCCCTCATCTGAAGCGAAAAATTAAGGCTAGCTGCAGAAGTAAGAGAGACACAACTAACTGAACATTACAGAGGCCCCAAACTTCCTTATGAATGTATCTGCATCACTGAATCAAAACTGGTATTAGCATTCCAGTGGTCCTAGAGGCTCCACAAGGATCAGCTGTCTCCAAGAGAGGTCAGGTTTTCAGGACAGAGGTCATTTTAATTCTCAATCTGACTGTAAGGGCCTTGGAGCCACACATCACAGGGGCCATAATGCGTAATGCAAGCATGTGTACTGCACGGATCAATGGTAAGACAAGAGCTTAAAAGCTTTTTTAATATTCCTAGTAAATCCATTTGGTTTAACTAGAACTATCAGCCAAAACTGAGATGGGAAAAAGAAAACTTGGAACACCAGGGCTTGCTAAAAGTCGGAAGGTAAGCAGATAGCTGGATTTGGCACTGCATCGCAGTGTTTCCAGCCCACTAGCTTACCTATTAGCCTAAGTATAATCATAGATATGTCATTGTCAACTATGTATTTTTATCTTCTGTTAATTAGTCGTGTCCCTTTTTTTGAACAAGTGTTCCCTCAATCAGGACAACTGCACAGTTTGGATGAAAAGCCACCCACAAGTGTGTCCCAACAGGAGCTGTGGTAATGAAATCCAAATAATTAAGATGTTCGTGAGTGGCACGCGAAACCTCTGGAAACTGGCAGTAATTTTTTTTTGCACAGGCTCATGTCGCAGCAGGCTGGAAGCCAGAGCCACTGCATGTTTGCGAGTGTGTGTGGAGAGCTCACTTCTTTGGCTTTCCCAGGGAGGAACCGATCAGTATGCAAATGTCAGCTTCCTAATTAAGTCCTACGTTCTTGGGTTATTAAACAAACAACAAATCCACAAAATAAACCACAGAAATATTTTGAAATGGTATTACGATTTTTGGAGACCAAAAAAAAAAGACTGTTGTGTTAACTTGTATATCAAGCTTTCAGCAGGAAAAATTTAAATGCTAAGTTATTAACCAATGTACAACTGTATTTATACTGGAAATTGCATTTGACTCTTTCAAAGAGCTTCAGTCGCATGCCACAGTCCCATAGCACTATGGATACACTGCAGAAATGTTGTTTAATTCTTCCACTTAGCTTATGAAACCTCTGTGGATTCCATGTGTTGGATGTTAGCCCAGACTTTAATATTCAGTCTGAAGCCTTACAGGGAGAGATCTGGAAAATGCTTTTGGCCTCGACAGCCTTCTTTCTTACCTGCCCATATTAGACCAAAGAAACGCTGGCAAAAAGGATGACTCGGGCACTCTGAAAACTCCAGAGTGTATGTAAGGATGTTGGATACTCTCAATCCAGTCATGGTGTAAAAAAAAAAGGGAAAAAAATCCCCTCTTAATTCCCTAGGGTCCAGGTATCAATCACAGAAGATTGTCAGCAAACTGAGAGGTCAGGTTTATGACTTATGGAGTAACAAGACATCTTTCCTTACTTAAAGTCTCTCTTCTAAAATGTAACTTTATCGTCCGCATCAGATGGAGTCTGTAGCTCCTGCAAGTGAAAGGTTAGCTGGTAGACCTGAGGAGGGTGAATCTCAACAACAAAAACAGGCAGAGCCTGGTTTTTCCTTCCAAGCATTTCCTAGATTCCAACAGTAAAATTCTACTGGACAGAGCCTGTCTAATGTTGTCAATTAAAATCAAGCTATATATTATTATTTGACTCATTTGCTAAGACCAGTAGGAGTAACTGCATTGATCTTAATAAAGAAGAGAAAAGAGGGCTATAAATCAAAGCTTTCCTTTAAAAAAGAGCTCTAAACCCTCAACCATTAAAGCTCTATTTCCTTCAGGACCCAAGGGAGAGGCAAGAAAAGGAAAAGAACTAGTCCTGCTTATCAGTAATGCAGCAAAACTGCTCAGCTCTAAATTCAGAAAGAGGATATTTTATAGAGTGCTTTGGTCACATGCAGCACACGTACAAAAGTTTCCTAAACTGGAGACAGGAATTACATCTCTGATGAAACACGGAAAGCACTTATTTTTTGCTTTGCACGATGAGTTCAGTCTAGAAACATAGCGGGCTTGTCAGAGCCTGCATGGAAGCACTTTGTAGCTGCAGCTCCGAGGAGTGCTGCTCCCATTCTGGGGTGCCATCTGCTGGCACCTTAGCTGTTCTCTCTCCTGTATACATCGGCCACATATAAACCTGTGGTCCTCCCAGAGGTGCTGTGCTCCTGGCGAGACAGAAGGCTGCCCAAGGGGTTTTAAACACATACCTGTTTCCCCACGCAAACTTTGGACTCTGGGCAACGATGCTGTGGTGATGGAAAAGCAGTCCCTGTAGCACTGGACTATGGTGTGCACAGAGCAAGGTTGAACACATTGTGTGGTGCTGCTTTTGAGGCTAGTTAAAAAGTCAACATGGAAGGCTGGTAGGACATTTTTTAGTGAAGAGATGTTTGCTTGCCTCACTTGAGAAATATGGAACACAGTGATATTTTTGCATAATATTCCAACAACTCTTTTTTTTTAAAAGACACTGTAAGTCATGCTATCTGTTTTGCTTCAGTTAATTGTGTGTGGATATGTTGGGGCACAACTGTTTGCAAAATTGTACTTATTAATGAAAAATAATCTCTGCATTTTGGCATTAAAATTCCAGCATATCCTACATTTTCAGGAGGCTTTGTATTCTGTAATTCTACAGATAGCAGAAAGTGATTCACTTCTGTGCAGATAGTGGTTTTAGTAACCTTAATATACTATAGAAAAGCTTTCTTTTCTGTTGGTCCTGACATTAGACAAGTTTTTATTTAGATTTGCACAGTAAGCAGCAGAGAAATACCTGATGTTGCTTCAGTGACTGTTGTGCCAACTCTGAGTACCTGTCACTGTTCTTTCTCAGCTAGCCACATATGTGAATATAAACTTGTGGCTCATCATATTACTCTGATATGAGCAGGTGATTTAAGTGCAACTTTTTGAGCTGCCACACATGATCGAAATTCTCTGATAGTTCAGTCCCTTAAAAGGAAGCTTATCCTACTCCTCTGGAAAGAGACACAGTCAAGTAAGTTACTCAAGAGCAGAGAAAGGGAAGCAGGTGGGTAGTCACTGTTTCAAGTTTATACAGGGCAGAGAATGGGATTTCTATGTCTGGTATTCAAAATCTTACCTCAGCTGTTATTTCCCTGCGGGTAAGTGTCTCAGAGGTGACTCCAGGTGAGCTGGGTTCTGGGCTCTGCTGCTTGCAAGACCTGGCGCATTCTACCTGAGTGGGGGCTTGGACTGGCAAGCATTGACTCATCTCACTGAAGCAAGGTAAGGACACACCTCACTAAAGCCTCACAAGCCATGGCTGTTTCTGCTGTCCACTCTGCCCATTGACCAAAGCTTACTGTTCTCATGACAGAGCTGTGCTTGAGCCCTTCGCTTGCACAGGTTGGCATCTTTGCTCCATCAGCTTTCATTTTTGTGGTAAAATGAGCTGGACGACGTACCAGAGGCACTGAAGGGCAGGGAGATCTCTTTACTTCTGCTATCAGTGCTGTGGAAGACACCAGCACTGGGACGGAGGCAAGGCACTTGGATGGGGCTGACAATGCTTCAAACGGCTGTGATGAGAGTCTCTGGAATCTGGCCAAAGCCTGTGGGGCCATTCCGTAATCCCTCTGTGCCACTGAGCTCTCATCTTTGCACCACAATACTCTGCTTTAGCTATATACATTAGAAAGATTTTGTGGATGACACTGTGTAATATAATCCACTTGGTGCTGAGCAAAATGGTGCTTTCACTGCCTTCTCCTTTGTGGGTTTTGGCACCCTGGTCTTTCCATGTGCATGTTGTTGGGCCTCCCACTATATGCAGACAGGTATGTAAATCCCTTGGAGTTTGCCAAGATGCGCACATATGCCCAGTGCTGCCTCTAGCAGGCTCCAGCTGGGGCGTGAGGCAGAGCAGCGAGGGCCGGCCGCCCACAGACGTGGCGCACCTGGCCTCCCAGGGCTCCTCAGCCAAAGGGGATTTAGCAGTAGCATTCCCGTC
Source organism: Todus mexicanus (assembly GCA_013389965.1). Taxonomy (NCBI): domain Eukaryota; kingdom Metazoa; phylum Chordata; class Aves; order Coraciiformes; family Todidae; genus Todus; species Todus mexicanus. Next base: position 15,302 of record WEIS01091959.1, read on the forward strand.
CCCTCATCTCTTTTCAAGCTTTAATCAAAAGCAGTCTAACACCTCTTCTCCTTCCTTTGGGGAGGTGACAGCCTTTGCAGGCCCCTGTTTCCCCTCTCCCTTGGCTCTGTGGGCTCACTGGCTCCAGGGCTCTTCCCTCCCGTCAGGCAGGGCAGGAGGCACAGCACAAAATGGCGGGTGGGGCCTGGGGGCTGCCTGGCCTGAGGCCGTGGCGCCTGCCTCCCCTCAGGGCTGCTAGGGGCAGGCTGTGCGAGGCGCCAGGGCTGCAGGGCTACTCCTTGCTGGCTGAGCGGCCCTCTCTGCGAATCCATATCCGGAGGGAGCCCTTCGAGCTGGCAGATCTGTCCCTGCTTTTGCGCTCCCGCCATCTCGGGTGCCCCTGTGCAGAGAGAGCAGAAGGTCCCTCCAGCCTGCGCCATGGAGGCCGTGCACCTAAAATGGCTGCCGCTGAGCGGGCCCAGCGGCCCAGATGGGCCAGCCGGGCAGGATCAGGGTAGATTTCTGCTTTATAAAACACTATACTGAGGGTTTTGTATGTGCTGGCAGGTGCTGTTAATGCTTTTGTGGGCTACTGGAGCAGACCTTGCTGTGCATGATGGAATTTATCTTAAACCCAGGCCCACCTCTAGACAGATTCTTATGCTACAAATTGGGTACAGGATGAACTGAGGCTATTATGAAGGTATCCCATACCTGACTGACATTGTTTTTTACGTAATTTGACAGGGTAAAGAGCACAAAGAAACAGCAGCGCACTTCTCAGTCAAGCTACTGCAGGGGACTGCTGCAAGAGGGAGAAGGTGCTGCTCTTTTGCCTGTCTGAACGTCTGTCATTCACAGCTGAGCAAATGCAGGCCCTTAAGGAAAGAGCACGGTGGACACCGAACTGGCAAAACAAAGAAGGTAAGAATAAAATGAAAACATGAGATAGTCTCTCAGATGCAAAACAGTTTACAACTGCTTAGTTACCATGTGAAAATAGGGTATTTATTGCTGTTTTCTAGCATAATTCCCTACCCAATGCACCAGCAGAGCAGTTCTGGTCTCTGCTCGGAATTGGTGTGGGGAGGACTTTTTTCCCTGCTCTGTGATTTACTCTGTTACTTCTAGGCCAGAGCAGTTTCTCACATGCTCGTTGCAAATGCTGGAGGAGTGCTGACCTGTGCTGTCCTCAGCCTTCCAGAGTAAAAGCATACTTCAGGAGTGAGTAGTGTGGAATTTGCACTATAGCAGAAATTCTCACAGAAACAAAATCATTACTCTTTGATTATGATCCTTGTACCAGCATATAACAAGCTGTAACAGGCTGCCTATGGCTAGCAGAAATTCTCCACCCTCTTAACAGCTGTTGATCTAGTTGAGGGAGGAATAGTTCCATTCATTTTGCAGGCTCCTACTGAGGCAGGTCCTGAAAGAGAAAGCGTAGAAAAACTCAAGACACCTTGTGTTCCCTACTATCTTCCTTTGTTACTGTATCAAAGTTGTAGGCAGACATGTTTTCCTCCATTAAAACTAGCCTTGTTGACATTAAGGCATTTTACTAATGAGCATTAACTGTATTTGAAACGTGTGCCCTTTCTATTTGGTAAGGACTGATTTTGGAGAGCAGTTACAGTACTGATCTAACACCGTCTCCCCATTAAGGAATTCATACCATTAAAATCTTATGATTCACTAGATGTCATACTCCAAATAAAATGAAGTTGTATGAAAGAATTCAAACAACCTCAGCCATGATTTCATGCCTAATAAACAGTGTCTCAGGTTTGGGTTCAGAGCAGCAGCTTGCACTGGCAACCTTTATGAGTAGAAATGGCATTCTCACTATGTATGGTGTAGTGGGAACACCTCCAGTGCTGTATTTAAACTGTGACTTTTTTAGTCAGAAGCACCACCCTGGGTTTGATACATTAATTTCCTTTTCTGAGGGGAAAAAGAAAAGTGCTGAAATCCGGAGTGCACCTAAACCAACCCCAAAACTCAGCCAAGTGCAAACCAGCTTTTCTTCACATATTCTCTCCTTTGCCAAACATATTGTGACCCAAACAGACCCTAAACAAATACCACAGTTCTTCACATTTCCTAGCACTGAGTTTTCTTTCTAAAAATGGGATTTGAGCTTTGACCCTTACTCTCAGCTTCCATTTCTGTTCAGAAATTTCTAATACATATTTCCTGGGACGCTTCAAAATGTTGAAGAAAAAATTGAAGCCACAGCAAAGACTCTGGCAGGTTTCAGTAGGTATTGGAACTGACCTTTTGTGAGGAGGAGGTAAGAGATAATTCAGCTAGGTGGAGCAAATTTCAGGCTGGGTATCTGTCTCATGATTGTGTGTAGCTTAACAGTGGTATTGCTAACACCATTCTGATACTGTGATTCTGAATGTATGTACTAGCAGGTTCAAAATTCCAGTTTTAGCATTGCAAAAAGCAATAATGGTCACTATTGTGGTGGTGTTCTGCCTGTGATATTGAAGCTGAGTGCAGCCAGCCTCCCATTAGAGCTGTGGTGTCTCAGAGGCTGGAGGCTTGCTGTGTGCCCTTCTCCCCAGCCAACTGAGATATCCTGTGCTTGGGCACTTTGCCACACTGTGGATATTCTTGGGCCTGGAGATCCTATCCTGCAGAGAGATGGAGAAATGAGAGTTGCAGTTCCACATCCTCTGCTTTGCAGCATAGCCTTGAGGAGCAAGGTTGCGAGCTTCCCTGGTGAGATCGGATTGCCTGACCACCACAGGCCTCTGACAAGAGAAGCATGCATAGGAGCTGACCTCGGAACAGAAGCGTGTGTGTGTCTCCACACGACCCTGAGGATGCCCTCAGAATCTGTGCAATTATGGTATCTTTTGAGGAATAGCGTCAGAATATTTGGAAGACTCGGGGGTGGGGGGGGTTGGCCCATGCCTGCCCTAGATATATTGCGCTTTCATCTGTCTTTTTTGCCTGCTTCCTCCATGTGTCATAGAGTGTTCTGGAGATCTGCCTGCTGATGATGTGGCAGTTTAAGCAGTTTCACTGCTTTGGGGCTTCTGTGGATGGTGGGCTTTGACAGGAAAAAAATTTAACATTACACAGTGCTCACAGGAGAGCATTTCTGTGCACCCTCTGTTACTGAACTCTCTCAAAATGGTTTGGACTGATTAGGATCTTCTAGTTTGCCTTGCCCCTTCTTGCTCAGGGTGCCTTCATTTACCATGGAATGTGACTAGGGAGAGAAAAAACAGTCCTGAGTCAGTGCTAAGCACCTTTCTAGACTGGGTCTTGTTCTTTACGAAGTGTTTGTTTTGGGAGAGCCTTGCAATCAAATTCCGTCAAGCTTCTACTTTCCTTCACTGTACGAGTGGCCCCCTCAGTATAAGCCAGAGCACAAGAGACCTGTGCCTGTTTAGCAAGAGGCAGGCAGAACCAAAGAACTGGTCTGCAGTGCCACAACACGTGAACTGTATTCCTTCCATCCAGTGTTTGAGCAGCCTTTCGCGGTTTGGTATCTACCTGGAGGGCAAACAGTTGCACAAAGAGGTGAAGTTTTTTCTCCTGTCCCCAGAACAACTTGGAGCTTCAGAGAATGTGGTATCTGCAATAAGTGTGTCCAGCCTCCTCTGTTATATGGCCTTCCGCTCATACAGATGGCCAAGCACGCTGCATTTTGTTACACACCAATCACTGCTAAGTGGTCACAAGCAGGGCAATGTCTCATAGGCAGGCTGTTAAAATGCAAAGGAGATTTTCACTTTGAAAGACTAATTGTGAGAAAGGACTGAAAAGGGGAGACTGTAGGTGGATGTTTTTCTCACAAATTTATAGAGTCTTTCTCTATATCTCCTTTCATTTTTAGAAATTTTGTTGTGTACAGGTCAGGCACACTTACCCTTTAGCAGAGTCGTGCAGGGCAGCACATCTCTTGCTCTGGAACAGAAAAGCATGAGGCTGCTTAGCTCCAGCTTCATCCTAATTTGATATGGAAGTTGCAATCTGATTTGTATGTTTGTAACTCGAGTTTGTTTATCAGTGTGGTGTGCAAACAACCCCTCCTGTGAGATACCCTTCTGAAAAGATTTGGTGTTTAGTTTAAGGCAGGTATGCTTACCCCTCACCTTGCTTCTGCCAGCGAAGGTGAGGCAGAAGTTGTTCTGGGTGACTATGGGATTACTTAGACTCTATATAAATGCATTGATGAATCCAGCTCTGAAAGGTCACTTTGTTGCACAAGTTATCTCTGATATAGGGGAGGAAAAAGGAAAAAAAAGTTGTTTAGTTGAGCTTTGTGTAGTCAAAACTATTCTTTTAATGTCTGGGTAGAAGTTGGCTGCCCTTGATTTTTTCAGTGTGCTTGTACACCTGGGCTGTGATGGGTCTTGTTGCAAAGACCCATGAAGTGGGACCCCCTTTCCTGGCAAAAGACAGTACATGCCCCAGCCAAGTTCTTCTGCTGGGCTCAATCAGCTTGCGGCCAACTCCTGCACTTCGATTGCCTGTTCACTTGATAGCCCCTGCCATTCCCAGAGCATTGCCAGAGGTGAAGCCTAAAAGTCTAAACCGCCGTTTGTTAGCAGAAATGAATCCTGCAGCCCGTGATTTCCTGGGGAAGGCCCTGGAGTGAGCAGCCCCACAATCTTGCTGCTGTGAGATTCAGTGTGCAAGAGCCGTGTGCTGCCTCAGGCTGTATAGGAAGCCTACAATGATGTTCAAGGTCATCATCTTTGTACTGCTCAAACTTGGGCTGTGAAACTTCATCGCACTGGACCCCGGATTAAAATTGTCATGTCCTTTTGGTATTTCAAAGCATGTTTTATTTACTACTGTTAAAGTTATGGTTTTGGGAAAATTCCTCGACAGTAGAACTGAATTTTACCTTCTCAGTTACAAACCATGTGTAGCTTGAGCTCGAAATTCCTGCATTTCTTAAAGGATCTCTTAGCATCATTCTGCTAAGCACTTAAAGAACAGTTGCCTCAGACAGAGAAGGGGCAAGAGGTTTACTGCATTCTTTGTGAGCTCTTTAAATTCCGTGTAAGGTTGGGGTCAGTTTGCTAAAAGCAAGTGGAAGATGTTATTACTGATTGAAGGTGTGTGAAGTCAGAGTAGAAAATAGCTTTCTGAACAAATGTCTAATTAAAAAGCAAACATCTGGTGACTGGAACAGAAAGCTGTTCCATCCCACTCATCACTTTCCACTATACCATGGTCACAAATGCATGTTCTGTACTCAGAGAAGCTGTGCCTGTTGCAGCTCTTCCCTTGCCCATTATTTAAAAAAACTGAGCAAACAAACAACAAAGCTGTGACATCAGGGAACTGAATCGTTGTTGCTATTGTGCACTTGGTAGTACTCTCCTGAGTAAAACAGGCACTTCTCCCCTGTGCTGGGAGTGAGGATCTGGATGGTAGCTTTAAGTATATACTCTTAACAACAGCAGGCTGTTGACTGTGTATTGGCTCAGCCCCATCCTATCCTTCCCAGTGTATTATTCCAAGCAAGACAATAAGGAGTTACCAGGGTGGGCTGCCTGTATCCAGGACGGCACAGAATCAGGATCTGCCGTCAGGCAAATTCAAAGAAAATACTAAGATAATGAGATGTCCTTTTTTCTCCATTGCCAGTCGTGGAGATCTGATGCAGTGCACAGCTTGTTGGAGTATCTTGTTATGTGCTAAATAACAGCTTCAAAAATTGCCAGCACAGAGCAGTGATTTAGGATCTGTTTTGCTCAGCCTGTGGGAAGTGTGGATTACCTCTCCGAGCAATGGCACAGGATAAACATCACAAGGAAGGAGGAGTGTGTCATATTGGTGTAAAATTACCAGCTGCTTTACTCAGCTTTATTTGTAGCAGAAAAATTCCCAAGATAGGCACGGTTGTTGCCTGACTAGGGATTGAAGCACCACACTAAAAGCGAGTGGGCTGGTTAAAAGGATGCGGCTCTGCAGTAAGGCGTGAGTGGTGGCGGAGTCTCTGCTCAGTGTAGTGACCTGGCCGCTGTACGTCTACAGCACCAGCTTCAGAGGTCGCTCGCTGAGGAAAGAGGGGAACCTAGAACTTCATATCTAACATTTGTGACGTCTGAAAAGTAAGATGTCAGCAGAGGTGGACCTAAAATGGATCCAAATTTCCCAAATATTTCTTTTCAGAGAAAAGAGATCTTTGAATATGTGAAGAAAGGCAATGCACATTTGCTGAGCACAGTGATACCTTTCAATCCTGACAGTCATAGACAAACCACAGAATGCTTTGGATTGGAAGGGATCTTTAAAGGTCAGCTAGTCCAACCCTCCTGCACTGAGAGCTTTTGTTTACTCTGGTGACTAGTTCAATCACTCCATGCATAAATTGAAACTCTAGTTAAAAAACTGGATTAATAAAAGAATGCAATTATGCTGCTTAGAGAAATTCCAAAATGTTTTTCAAATATAATCAGAAAGACATGCTCTGCGTTAAAGAGAACTTTAAATACTGTCAGGAAGGTCTAATTCAAACCACATCAATACTGTAGGGTGGAAGCTGAGAACGATAAATGGGGAAGCTTTAGGAAATCATGCAAACATCTTCAATTGCTGACACTTATAGAGGAGATAAGGTATGTGTATTTTGATTTCCTGGGGAAAAGAGTATTCAGTGAAAACTGTTGGGTGAAGCTGCACAGCAAGAAACTATTAGCTCCCTTGCTGCCAATTCTTCATGCTTGATTAGCCTCCTCTAGGTCTTCCTTGGAATTATGGTCTCCCTGTCCTTCAAATTCTAGGATAACTGAGTTATTTTAATGTCTGTGTAGAGTGCTGCTCTTTTCGATTACGGATTCCAGTTAGTTTCCTCATATAGCCAAGACAAAATTCTCATATATCCTAGAAAGCCTGTCACAGGCAGAGCATCATCTGTTAAGAGACTGTTCTTGGGCCCTGGGGCTGTTCTAAGACTGCCATTATAAACCACGGTGAATTGGAAAAGTAACAGCAGAACAAGATACTAGACTTTCTTTTTGTACAGTTTACCAGAGACTATAATTATGGATTGGGAGCAAAGTAGCTGGGCTTGCATCATAGTTCATCTGTGAATCACGGAACAGAGGTGGTTTTAAGGTGTGTCAGCATTGGATTAGTTGCCTGTTTGTGCGTAGGTCATGACAAGTCTCTGAATGTTTACTAATCTGCTATCCTGTCCTGTGTACTGCTATACTAATCCTGTCACTAGAGTTGTAACAGCTCTGTCTGCTTTTCAGGAGGTGTATGAAGTACTTCGTAGCATAGCAACAGACTTGTACATTAAACCTCAAATTCCAGACACACTTCTATCCCTTGGTTGTAAGAACTTGAACTGTTTTCAGGCTCTTTTGCTTGGAATACCTTGTGTGGTTATTCCTGGTTTGTTTTGGATCATATATTGAGATATATCTGTAATTTAATATAGAAATAATACTGGAATTTCTTCAGGGCTATGTAACAGGATGAATGGACTATTTCATCCCATCCTGTAATTATGCAGTTCTCTCACTTCTGCCCCTTTTTCTTCAGGTAGAGCTACAATTTATTCTCAAATTATTTTTTTTTTATGAAATGCAAGCAAAGCAGAGGGCTTGCTAGCCATCCGAAACTGGAACCAGCAAAACAGATCTTCTGAGTTCCCTCAGAAAAGCCACAACAAAATCCCCAACCAAAACCCCTAAACCCACAGTTTGTAACATGGCCGCGTGTTAAAGTATTTTCAAATTCATTAATCAAAATTTCCAAAATGCTTTTTCATCCTTGTGCTAGAGTTATGGAGTATTGGTGTACAGAATTAATCAATTCGAGCTGCTTCTTTGATCACCACTGATTCCTCATGGTTTCTTTCTGTCCTGGAGAATCTCTCTTTTGATCCAACCTTCGCTTTGGAAAAAGTTCTTAGGTTGTGTTTCATGTTTTTCCTCACTTAGCGTGGATTAGGTTTCCTTTCAAAGCTGTAGCTTGACCATGCAAATTAATATTAAAAAAAATAAAAATGATTGTATTAAGGTCCATTTTGAGGCAAGAATATTGATTTTTCTTGAGGAAACATTTCTAGTTGTGTTTTTAGGAAAGAAGGGTATTAAGTCTTCTTTCTCCTCTATCCAGAATGGTTTGCTGGTAGGGATACTGTGTCTACATAGCTGAATGATTAAGCAAAAAATCCTAGGTATTACTCACGCATTTGTTTTCCTGCTCGGGACTTCAGGCGATGGTTTTACAGCCAAAAGTCTGTGTGCTCTGTGTCATGTTACAGCCAAGCTAAAGATGTTCTGGCAAGTAAGCAGTTGCCATTCCTGCTGATGGCCTGGCTGATCTGGACTCCGCCATGAGCCCAGAGGGGAAGCTGGGGTAGAGGTTATCAGCAGAAGGCTGTGCCCCTTTCCTTCCAGCTCCCCAGGCAGGAAGGGCAGATGAGGGAATTTGTTGCTTTGCGCTCTGAGTGGGCTTGATTTAGGTTTGAATATGGACTTTGGAAGTAGACTCTGAAGAAAGGCTTGGGAAATGGTTCGTAGTTAGAATGTTTCTTTTTCCTGTCCTGGGTAGTGAACCTTTTGAATGGCTTCCTTGCTGTATCTTTTCAAGTTAGGTGAAATGAAGAGGGTTCCCTGAGCTCAGCTGTGCAGCCCTGAGGGAACAGAGCTGGCAGCTTCACTAGACCACCGCCACAGAATGTAGAAGAGAACAGAGTATTCTGTCCAGAATAATAGAAAAAAATATAGAATACATTCTGGATCACTGGTATAAAATAGAATAAAGCTGCTGATTTCCATGGCTAAACTCTAAATTTAGCCAGACGATGATAGAGGTTGTTCTGCTTTTCCTTTACTTCTGTGGCAGGAACCCTTGGTACAGCTAAATAGGTTAGGCTAATATGTAACCAGAGGGATAGCATGGAGTGACTTGCAGCCTTACAGTCGGCCTGGGCTCTTATAGTTTTTTATTGTCTCTCTCTGTGTCTGAAGCACAGCATAACATTGTTACCCTGCATGGTGTGGGTCATCATTATTGTTCCATGAGTAATTTATTTATCAGCACAAACAGCATCAAGACATTGACCTCTGTAATATGTAGACAGTAAACAATAATGTGAAAGGAAACACAGAGAAGCAATACATGTTACTTGAGTCAAGACAATGTCCTGTAAGACTGTCTTTAAATGGTACCAGAATAATCTTTTCCTGGTGTCCTGTATGACTTTTTTTCCACCCCCTGTGTCTCTGGTTTGGGTACATCTTAGATATCTACCTGTTGTGGGGTTTTTTTCTGAGCTGTTTTCTCTGGACCGTCACAGATCTCAAGATACTCCCACTTCACACCTGTTTCCTGGCCATTTTTTGAGTGCAGAAGTTGTTGTTTTCTGGGCATCTGAGTTCAGTAGTTGAGGCAACTAGCCTGCTTTGTCCCAGGAAGAGCATAAATCTTCAGTAAGTCACTGGGAATTCCACTTTACTACAGTGGCAAACAGAAAAGCGGATAAACTCAGTGACAATTGCATTTGTAACGGTTTTCTGTCAAGTTGTTTTCCAAGATGTTTTAAAGGTCTGAATTACATAGCCCTTTGTTGTTTTGCTCTCTGTGGGTTTGTTTTGAGATTCCTTTTTAGGCTGATAGTGGATGATGTTACAAGATGCTGATTTTCCACAGTATCTCTGAAAGTATTGATGAGAGACGCTACAATGGGGCTGATTGTTCTATCTGCTACACTGATTTTTTTTCTCTGTCTGTACTTATCTTCTGAGGAGTTCATTTACAGTGACACTGCTGAAGCAGAATATTATCAGAGATGCACAGAAGAATTCATGCTTGATGGAAGGTCACAGAACTATTGAAAGCTTCTACTGGATTTGCTGGGCAGATGCAGAAAACTTCTTAAGTAGTAGATCTATTTTCTGCCTAGAGACTACTTGGAATCTATCCAACATCTTTTTTAGCTCTCCTGCAGTTAATTAATTGTATGAATGGGGTTAGAGAAACTCTCTGTGTAGTGCTAAATGCTGTACAAATCCTCACTGAAGAGATGGCTCTAGGATTACTTCAGCTTTCTGGGGATGGCCTCAGAGAATGTGTAGCATTATTTGTTACTTCTGTAGGTTGAAGAGCATGCCCCTGGAGCACCCAGGGAGCTACAGAACAATTTTTCTGTGTTCAGTCTTGGAGTAAAGCAGAATGTGAAAGGCGAGTGTAAAAAATAGAGGCACCTCTAGAAAAATTAGAAAATTTGTTAACACAGATGGGTAAATGAGTTTCAATCCCTTAGGTCCAATGTCGGTCAGTACAAAAGATGCATAGTCCACTTTCAGTGAAGTACAAACCACATCTCTGCTCCAGCTGTCTATTTTGAAAGATGAAAAGCACAAACTTAGTGCATGCCAAAGATCCTTAGTGGATGTACTCAGCACAGTTGGCCTTTGCTGTCTGGGGAGAAATGTGGGAAAAGTAGACAGAACCTCTATTCTACCTACCCTTGTGATGATGGCCCTTGGGGAGGCAGTGCTGTCAGGCTGCTCTTGGGGCTGATGAAACTGATGTAAAACTGGTCTTAGGATTGGAAGTTTGTTCTTGGCTCCCTCTCATCTCCATCCTTTCGTCCTTCCCACTAAAGCAAGCGGAGGCAGAACACAGCAACGAACATCAGACTGTTGGGTTAACAGCAGTTGTGCTAAACTACTTCTAATTTTCACAGACTTCAGAAGCAGCAGTATGTCAGGCATACCTTTCTCTTTGATTTACCTTCCTAATTACCTCCTTCGGTCTTGTTTCTTCTGCAGCATTTACCAATAGCAAAGCAGAAGTGAAGACAGCATGAGAATACTCATGTTTGCATGCTACTGTCGCCAAGCCTCTGCTCGAGTCTTTCATTTGTAACTAAAACAGCGTTTGGAGCAGAAACTCACATATGGTGAGGCAGCACCAACCATGATGTAAGATTCCAATTTCTGAACTGGCACAAGGCAGCATCACTGTGCAAGAAGCAGTGGAGTATAATTGGGAAATAAAAACTCTTCAGAAACTATATCTAAAACATCAAGTAAGCCATGTTCAGTTAGCTTTCATCTTTCAGGACCTTTTACTTCTGTGTGCTCCCAAGTTCTAACTAGAAGGTACAGAGCCATAATCTGACATTGATAGTCTAACAGAAAACAGGAAGCAGGGGAAATGTAAGCAAGGAGTTGAGGCTTTCTCTTAAGTTTCAGCCTTTATGCTAACTACTGCTGAACCTCTTCTTGGAAGTGTTTCAATGATGTGTCCAGCAGGAGTAACAACACATGCCAGCTCTCAGGGGAGAAAGCAAAAATGTAGAACATGGATAGGAAGGTAGCTTTCATCCTTTTAAAAGGGAATGAGTCTTGTCTTCGGTATCCTCTAGGGAAGGCAAGTCACAAGAGGAGACCATATTCTCAGATGTCATTAAAGCATTTTGAGTATTTTCCTTTCTCTCGGCTCACTGTGATATAAAGAGTTGGTAATGTCAGAGAGCTGGGATTCCAGACAGAATTGTTGATCTTACCTCACTGTGAGAAGTTGCGTGGGTTAGCTTTTCCTTACAAGACATTGTCCAGCCTTTCGTATGTGAAGGACGTCTCATGTTTCATTTGGGCTAATTATGCTGCCTCCCTTTCCTGCTCTCATGAATTAATACCACAGTGCCTGACTCTGTCCATTCTGAGAATAGCTGTTGATACAGCTCACTGCTATTTATATCTGCTAGTGTCAACAAGAAGCAGGCGAACGTTCCCAGAAGAAATTACAACTTTTTACAGCTTCTTTATCAGCAAAGTTAGAAAGGCTCAAAACTTAGAGGTAGCTTGAGGAAAGTTTGAAATGCTCTCCATTCTTGCAGCTTCCTGCATCTTCTTCAGGGGAAAGGCATGTCATGATAGATTTTCAAGTCTTACAGAATCTTCCAGAATTTGCCCCCCTCCCNAGAATTTGCCCCCCTCCCCCCTTTTCTTTTTCAGCTTTGAAAACAGGATTTTTTTTCAAGTCATGTTGTGTTTAATGTATCCCCAGTGTTCAGCGATGGATTAGCTTCATGTGCAGGAATGCAATACGACATGTTTATCATTCTGGCATGGTAACTTCCTTCCCTCGAAGTGTGTCTTCCATATGCTTTGACATATGAGAGAGAAGAGGATGAAGGATACTGATGAAAATATTGTTCAATCATTTATTTTTAGATTGTGTTCCATTAACCTCTAGTGTGGACCAGTATTTTATTTCAGTATTATTAATATTTCATCAGATAAATTCAGTGCAGTGCTCTTTATTTTGCTGCATGTGTTGTATTTTTACATAATTTTTTACTCTGATGAAATGTGGCTCACAGTGACTCTGCATTGGAGCATCATGCAAAAGCAACACATCAGGTTTTTTAATACCTGCAGAAGAGTCTGTTCCAGAGCTGATGGAAAACGGGAAAGTGGGAATCGGTTGGTCTAACTGCCTGCTCCAGAAAAGCATGGAAGTTAGTGGAAGCAGAAGCCTCTACAGGATCCCAGCAGCCGTAGCCAAATGCAAGAGACCAGGGATCAGTGAAACTCTCATCTTCCTGGGCTTAAGTGACCTTTTGCCCCATGTATTTCCAGACATGTTAATGGGAAATAAAGTCAATGCTGCTTGATAGCTTTTGAAGTCGAACCACAGCATATGTGTCTGTGACCTCAGTAAAGAGCGAGCAAGTAGATGAAGCCTCATAGTACCTTCTATTAAGAAAATCAAATAATTGAGTAACAAATAAAAACAATAAATACAACAAACTAAGACATTCCTATCAGGTCTCTGTCCAAGAATTTTTAGAAGGTGTTATCTGCTGGTGTTCCACGTGCAGTGTTCAAAGATAAACTTTTGTTTGTCTTTTCTGAGAGAGATAAGAGCAGCAATACATGGTTCTGATGTGATAAAGCATTCTGGATTCTGAGCTCAGTTCGCTGATTACTTCAATATCCTTCACGCCTGGAGTGTCAAATAGCAAAATTCCCATGACTAAAACCTCCCAATTACAGTGCAGGAAGTAAATTGAGAAGTTGGATAACGCACTTGCATGCTCTGAATATTAGTGCTCTCCTCTGTGACACGGAAATGTCGAATCTGCTTGTTTCTGGGATGCTGGTTTTGTGTGTGGGTTCCATTTACAATCAGTGGAAACAACAGAGCAGCA
>WEIS01091960.1:775-17704 GCA_013389965.1 Todus mexicanus
AAATATTTATGTAGAAGGAAAGCTATTCTTCCCCCATTTCCTAAGAGAGGCTGTCATGGCACAGGCCTCTGTAGGTGAGGGAGGAAGTTTCCAATTTTAAGCCGAACTCTGTCCTGCTGCATTTCGCTGTCGCACCTTGTCTCATTGTGCCCTTGAGGCCAACAGAAGTCTATCTCCTAACATCAGCCAGCTGGGCAATTCATGCCAATAGCGAAGGGCTGCACTGAGATCTGAGCTCCACCTTACACCTTTATCTTCCAAAGCTTTGCTGTTCAAGTGGTATAATGATCTTGCAATTTGGGTGCATCTTACAAATGCTGTTGTATGAGGCAGCCAACAACCATGTCTTTGTGTGCTGGTTTTCAGGATGAATTTATACTTCTAGTGTTGCAGAATTCACAATATATAAACCAAAGATGGTATCTAATTTTCTTAAGACTGCCCATAATGGAACACTGCGGAGGGAAAAAAAGTTACTTTATACTAGATTTGCTATCCCCCAAAGAGAAATATTAATCTAGTCATTTGTTAGCTAAATGTTTTTAAGTGTGTTCCTTTATTATGGAAAGAATTGGGCAGTAAGAATTTAATAGTCACTGAGAATGGTGCTAATTTATGCATAGCAATTGTTTGGATTATGCATAGGTTACGCTGTGGGACAGAAGAATATGTGTGTATCTGAAAGTTACTGATCTTGTGTTAGCCATAAAAAAATCTGGTCTACTCTCTCGCTCATGAAGAAAAACTGATCTTCGTTACACATGCCAGGGCTGTTCTATAAACCAGCATCTACTGCTGACCTCATTTAACAGTCCTCCAGAGCAGTCACTGTAGGCATTCCAGAAAAGCAGGCCACCTTAAAAAAAAAAGCATTTATTGAGGGGAGGAAAAAAAAAATTCTAAGTGTGACCTTCAACAGCCATGGAAAAAAAAAAAAGCCATTTTGGGCAGCCTGAGTGTTATTAATTTCAGACCAAAAACTTGATGAGAGGAACTCCCTCTGACCAGTTCTCCTATGGAAAAAACATGCCTGCAGCCAAAACTAGATAGTAATAAATAATGTTCTGAAGCTACAGAAGAACTGTATGCACAGAGACCATCAGCTAGAGGTGAGAAATTTTGGCAAAGTATCCATCAGATCACAAAAATATGAGACACTTTACTGGTAGGCCACTTTTTTTATTANGGCAGCCTGAGTGTTATTAATTTCAGACCAAAAACTTGATGAGAGGAACTCCCTCTGACCAGTTCTCCTATGGAAAAAACATGCCTGCAGCCAAAACTAGATAGTAATAAATAATGTTCTGAAGCTACAGAAGAACTGTATGCACAGAGACCATCAGCTAGAGGTGAGAAATTTTGGCAAAGTATCCATCAGATCACAAAAATATGAGACACTTTACTGGTAGGCCACTTTTTTTATTAATTGCTCTTCAGAGAGCAGTATTATAAGCCGCTATCTCTCAAACAGCCAGACTGGCACAGATTCAAGGCTACAGGACACCACCTAATGGATTTTCTGCTTAGCTTACACCTAAGCACTGAGTCTACTCCTAAATGCTCTCACATTTCCTGTCAACCTCACAACCAAAGGTGAACATACTAAGAACAAGTGCGGTGAAAGGAGTTTAGAAAAATCGTAAGTCTGTCTGAAAATGTTTCATGCCAAGGAAGAGAAGGTAGCATGCCTTCCTCCATCTTCTGAATTGAATTTTACTCCTGTCTTGCAAAGCAAATCAGTAAGTAAAAACATCTCTGTCAAAACTCTTTCACTGTGAGTCGTCTTATTAGCAGGACAAGCATTGCCCATAATGTCAGCACACGCTGCATGGAGCACTTCAGACCTTGTTTTCTGCTCAGTTACAGTCAAGTGTCCTGTTAAGCCATCATGCAAATAAATACACAGGCACACTTCATGTTCTGGATATGCAGTTATGATAGCGAGGTCATCTGTTTGTTAAAGGACACCACTTGCACATATGTGTTGTAAAAATATGATTTATACAACAGGCCTTGGCTGTGTTATGGAGTGGTCTTTAAAAACATCTTTCAAGGTACTGGGGGGGACAACAGGTATTGGGTTCCTGACAAGGAACAAAACCTGCCTTCCATTCAAATCGCTAGGAGAACTTACCTCTTTTTTGATACAATCAGGATGAGGTTCTAGGAAATAACAGAATTCTACTTAGCGTATGAAATGTAGCAGAAGAGAAAAAAAACCTTCAGGCATAGATTTTGGGCAGGAAAGGGGCACTTCTGTCTACAGCCATGAGCGTTGTACTTGGAGCATGCACATAATGTTCAAATTACAGCTACAGAAAAGAATCGTAGTGTTCACCTTGGCTTCCCCACAGAGTGAAGAGCACAGCCTATTGCCTCTGGCGATTTCTGGAAATAGCCCTCACTAAACTGGATATGGATTTTTAACTTTGCTGTTTCTTTGTTTGCAGGAAAATTTTATAACATAGGAGACCAGAGGGGCCATGGAGAAGATCACTGCCAATTTGTAGACTCATTCTTAGATGGAAGGACAGGGCAGCAAGAAGATCTACCAGTTAAAGACGGTAATTCCGTATGCCTGTCTCTTTGGCAATTCCTGTTTGCATGTTTCTTTTTCCTGTCAATGGATTCACAGCCTACTGCTGGAGTGGCTGGTGGAAAGGGACAACCAGACATGCAGGCAGAAGAGATTCGAGAAGTTTTTGAAACTAAGCTTATTAAAAGAAGGTTATGAGTTGGGTTCTGTTAGGTAGTAAACAGCCTCTCTCCTTCTTAAAACATTCCAACAGATTATTCACCGTTGGTATTACATACTTAAACCCAACCACAAATTTGAGTTTGCAGAGAGGCATGAAGTGTTATGTTCAAACTAGCAAGGTTGATTTTAAGTGCAGTAAATCATCAGTTAGGCATTAAACAGCTTTGTTTGGTGCTAATGAGAAGCTAAAACGTAATTACTGGAAAATATAATTCATGCTGAAGTAATTCTGTGTGCACTGATTTGAATTGGGTGCCTAGAATTCCAGTCTGCTCCAAGTGGGCATGGGACTAGATGTCCTAAATGCAGCAGTGACTTGCCTGGTTATTTTTCACACGTCGCTGAGGTTCAAGCATAAGCAAATTGTATTTCTGTCAGCCTAATGCCTGCCTTGCTTGTTTGTGAGATGTTCCATTCCCTTGCGGGGTAAGAACACAGGCTGTATTGATACACGTGTCAAGGAATATTTCACTGAGGAAAGTAGCAAAACAGTTTTCAGCACAGTATCAGTGTGTTGACCAAACCTTCCTGTCTGTAGTGCTTCATTTATAAACACCTTAAGAAGTACACAAGTGCGTTGAGGTAGGTGTGGGAGATTAAGGCAAAGTGCCTAAATCTTACACAAGTTTTTCAAATAAAGTAGGTGAACAATCTGAAACATGTTTTCTAATTTGATTTTTTTTTTGTTGAAAGAAGGCTTTGCTTTTGCTTTCCCAGTCAGTGTTGCCCATTTCTAAAGGTATTTTGTTTGTGTAAGGGGTTGTCTGAATCCAATTTGACGTTGCCAGGACAACAGACCTCTCAGCTATAACAGATTCATTTTTTAAAAAGTATTTTTATAAACAGAACTCTTTTACATAAAAAACCTCTCTACCTCAGCTTAAGACATCTAAACCAGATTTGTTCTCAGTGACTGGATTTGAGTGGATTCCTGAGCTACATTCATTTTTAAAGAAAAACAAAAATGAATCAAAACAATAAAACACTCAAACAAAAAAAGCCCCCACCTTTTCTGGAGCCTGTATTTCTATTAAATGAATTGAACAGAGGAAAGGACAGAGGTTGTCCCCTGCTGCTCAGTTCCTCCACAGCTGCAGCAACTCGAGTTCTGTTCAAGCTGGAATTAACTATGTATATTTGACCTGAAGTGTAGGAGGGGAGTCATGACCACTGCTGTGTATTAGAACGTGCACACAGATGCTTAGCCACATACATTTCTGATGATTACGTTGGATTCAGCACTAATTGTTCACTTCGTAATCTTAATGTAGTTTTGAATGGGAAGCATGTGGTTTGTCATACCGAGATTTGAAGCAGGAGGTATGATATTTCACTTGGGGATAAGGAGACAGTGTGAAATATCCCCAAGCATCAAGTTTTCTTTAGATTCCCTGGAGTGGTAAGGCTACTACAGTGAGGACTATTTAATCATCTCAACTTCACAGGGAGGAACCGCCTCCTGTTTAGAGAAGACCCCAGCAGCAGCCAGAGAAGGGGAAGGAGGGGGCACAGGGCCTCATCCTGCCGGCACCATCCGTGTGCGGGTGCTGGGAGCACAGGTCTCCAAGGGAGGCAGCTTCACCTCCCCTGCTCTAGGCTGCAGCAATCTCAAGGGCTTCTGCTTCTGAGCTGGGTGAATGAATACTGGCTGTTTCAGAGCGCTCATGAGGGGAAAGGTAGCAAACAGACACACCTGTGGCAACTGGGTTAACATCTTAGGGACTAGTTTAGCCGTTAATTGAATTGTATACAGCCTTCACAGGGAAATCAAAGGCAGGCACCACCTGAGGGCTTTGCGCAAACAAGACTCTCTTCTCTGTTCCAGGATTTTTCAGGGCAGTTCGTCAGGAACCTGTCAAATTTGGAAAAATAGGCGGGGAGACTCAGATTAACTATGTTCGCTGGTATGAGTGTGGAACATCGATACCTGGGAAATGGTAGACGGGACATGAACTTGGTGATAAGGCCCAGCACTCACCACCCCCGCCCAGCTGCTCAACGCAGGCTCAAAGATGGAAATGTTTGTGCGAGGGTTTATACAAGTCTAACGCCAATACTGCATTCATTGTGTAATAGCGTAGGCTGCTTACTGTAGTTATCCTGTTTTACAGATTTGTTTTTTAGATTGAAAAAAATCCCAAACAGGCTAGGGACATGTTGTGTAGGATAATGTATAGGGAAGCTGGCTCCCTACTCTTGAGGTATGGTTTATATGGTATTTTAAAAGATAATGGTGTGTATATTATTTATCACAGTGTTGTAATAAATGTTTAAGGCACAGTTGCGGCAGAGTTGGTCATGGGATGCGAATGTGCATTAGTTTTTAAATATTCACTGGTCTTCTTATAACATAAGTGCCATAAGCTACCTGTCCAGATAGATCTGTAATGTCTCCCCAGTCATAAATTATAGAAAAGACCCTACCATTTTCAATACCCTGCAACCAGCAAACTTGAAGCGCTTTCTCCTCACATGTACAAGCAGTTTATGCCCCTGCCAAAACGCTGAGGTAGGTCGCTGTAACGCGCAGCTTTAAACAATCAGGTTAGTGCGATTTTTTCCATGTTTGTTTTCAAACGCTTCAGCTCAGCAAGAGTATGTTCAGCCTATTGCTATGGAGCGAAAGCCACTGCCCACGAGCTTGGCAGCAGCTGGTCAGCGGGTCTGGGTTCCTCCAGTTGAAGCAGACATGTATACAGGCACCTGGAATAAAATAATGAAACCAGCCTCCATAGCTGTGACTTTTTGTGAAAATGCAGCTTTCAGAGATGGACTTAGTGGTTCAAACGCCAAATGTACATCAAGTAGAGGGGGAACTTGGAAAGAAATAAAAAAGGGAAAAAAATAAGCTACTTAGCATAATCAGGTTTATTTAAAAAAAAAGTTGTTTGAAACATTGCTCATTGGGGACAAAGGGGAAATAGTGATAACTGAACTTTAAAACTGCTTTAAAGTAATTCTCATTAAAACCTCTTAAAGCTACTTGTACTGCTTGAACATTTATGAACTAAATAAAGAGATGTAGTTGTGGTTTGTTTTTTTTAAAAGGTGTTATTCATTACATTACTAATGTATTGAAATATGAACAGGAACACCCAGATATATATATAGTAGAAATAGTCATTTATAGAAAATGCCTTATAAAGTACATTGCAGGTACACTGTACTCCTAATAAAATATTTTTTAATCAAGTGTTTTTCTTAGTGTTTTACATGAAAACAAATATTAAGTTTCTGGGGCAAATGCTATTACTTCAAAAAGCAGCTTTTTCTGAAACAGGCACACTTTAAATGGTGTGATAAGCACCTGATGTGTTAGGGCTGATGGGAGACAAACAGCAGCAATATTTAAGGATGCTGAAGGTAGGAATATTTTCACTCACTTTTACTAATTTGTCTTCATCCGAGTTTAAGCAGCTTGCTCCAGTTCTTTTTTTTGTAAATTCCCTATTTAGTTTTATGTATTCCTAGAATCCGTAAGATGGAAAATATTAACTGGGAGAATGTTTTGCCCTCTGCTGTTATAAGGTCTATTGAATTTGTTACAGCTCTTGATCTGCTTTTGCTTGGCTCAAAATCGAGTCACTAGAATTGCACTCCCAATTTTTTCTGGGTGGCAAAGAACCCATGGAAAGTTGTTCCTTTTTAAGAGCTCTTTCTCAAAAATACATATTTGGCTTAAATTTTCAAGTAATAAATCAGTTCTCCCCCTGCCCTTGTTAAAGTGAAACTAGTAAGGGGCTCTAAAACCAGTAAGGGGTTCTTATTCATTTGGTAAAAGGGTCACTTGGCAATTAATGACATCAGACAGTGCCAAACCATCTCCCGCTGCATAACCTCTGCAAACACCATCTGTATTCACAACAGTTCCCCATTTACACACCTAAAAATCTGCCTCTTCTGCAGACCTAAGAGCACCGCTGTTATTTATCCAAGTACCTGTACATCCACCCAGCATGCACGCTTGTCCAAACACAGTCTTGTTCAGTATTACCTACGTCCTAAAATCAAGATCAGGCATTTAATAGATTCAGGGGGTTTATTAGTTTTCAATGTGAGCATTACAATTTATAATACATTGTATCTAGCCTGACCTCCAGAATGAATCTAATTTAGTACATCATGGTATTAGTAAAAACAAGCCTGATAAGTGGGCTAAACTTCCAACTAGCATCTTCATATCCTTCAAACAAGGCAAACTAGAATGTCAATCACTTTACAGACATTTAGGTAGTGTTTCCCAAAAACCCAGCCCCGAATTAAACTAGGAAGCAGATACAATTTGAAGCAGGAAAGATCCATTTGGCTGTTCCCCTCCCCCCAGTAGAATTTAATTAACAGCTATGGTTTTGCCTCATTACAGTTTTGGAACCTCAATTAAAAATCCTGGAGTTTGTTGGGATGGAATCGTGGGTGCCGGTCACCGGTGCTGGTGGTTCTCTCCTTACCGGTAGCCAGGTCCCGGCTGAGTGTATCCCTGGGGGCCGAAGGGAGGTCGGCTGCGGGCGTATGGGTTTGCCCCACCGGGCGGGGGCGTCATGGTGCTGCCGGGTGGAGGGGTGAAGGCAGGTCGGCCCTGGTAGGTGCCAGGTGCCGCCTGGGAGCCACCGGGGGGGCCGCTGTAGGGGGCTGGCTGGGAGGCCTGCGTAGTGTAGGGCTGCGGGGGGTAGCTGCCCCCTGGGTACTGCGGTGGCTGCTGCGCTGGCAGCTGCTGTGGCGGTGGCTGCTGCTGCCCGGGGAAGGCGGCGGCTGGGGCCGGGGCGGCCGGCTGGCTGTAGGCCGGGAACTGCTGCGTTTGCTGCGAGGGGGTTTGCTGCTGGTTGTAGCCTGCTGGGAAGGCAAAAAGCAAGGAGGGGTGAGAGATAGCAAAGAACCAAGGGTGCTCGCAGAAATACCTTTCTTTTTCGGTTTGTTTACAGTGACAAACACAGAAC
The DNA here is from genome assembly GCA_013389965.1 of Todus mexicanus. Classification (NCBI taxonomy): domain Eukaryota; kingdom Metazoa; phylum Chordata; class Aves; order Coraciiformes; family Todidae; genus Todus; species Todus mexicanus. Next base: position 8,468 of record WEIS01091960.1, read on the forward strand.
AATGCAGTAAGCACAGAAAAGACAAACCATGAATGAACTGTACGTTTTCCTGCTTTTCAGACAAGCATGCTGCCTGGTTTATGATGCGCTACTGTGGCAGCACAGCAACACTGAGAACAGTCAGTATACAATAGTTTTCCTGCGACTGACAAGAAATTAGAAAATTAAACAGTATTTTGCCATCATGTCACAGGAAAAATAAAGTCTTCATTGGCAAATGCGGCAAAATGCAACCTTTTTCCCAAATAAAAACTCAAAGCTAAACTGTAATGAAAACATTGTTAGGGTTTAATATACGTCATACCTTTGGTTTAATCATAGATGTTTTCAGTTCTTTAGGGTTAAATATGAGGAAGTTGTGCAGAACAGAAAACTTTAGTACCAAACTTCCCATTTAAACATGTCCCAAATTTGATTTCTCTGTATAAAACCAGCTTCCAAAAGGAATTTCTCGTGCTGAAAACTTTTTCAATGACACAAAGTCCTTTTATGAAGAAATAGCTACTTTTATCCACCATGAAACACACCTGCAGCTACTTGCAATGAAACCTCTCCAGTGACTGGAATCCTGTCAGCATTAAACACCAGACACACAAATTATTAAAAGTGCACAGCCCTAAATGGAAAGAGTAAGGATTGAAGAATGCACTGGAGTAAACTCACCTTGGAACTGGAATCAAAATTTACTCATAAGACAAACCTCTGAAGGGTCCATTTTTACTATCATGAGTGAACAGCCACACTGTTGCCTAGTAGATCTACAAGAGTAGTAATAGATCCTGCTCTCGAGGAACAAGGGTTTGTAAGAAAACAATACTCATGGGAACAGTAGTGAAACAAAGAAAAAATACCATGAGTCAATACCATGAGTCAAGATCTTCAAAGGCTGCTGTCACTAGATTCTCAAAAACAACACTTGTTTCTGAAATATTAGGTTAATTGTTAAATAAATTACAATAAGCAGAGGCGCCCCAAATCAGTTTTGGTGTTGTTTCATTCTTACTTGAAGATGATGTTGATTAGAATGTAGGACTTGCATTGCACTACAGCTTTCACAGGAACTTCTCCAGTAAAATAATGGATTAGATGGTAGGATATGACTAGAAAGCAGATGGAAAATCCTTTTTTTCCCCACTCAGTTTTTAAGCCTAAAGAAAGTCAGATAGACCCTTCTACTTCCAACAGGCTTGTTACTTCTTCTGAAATTAGACTTCAGAAAGTCTGTCACTGTCTTCTACTTACAAATGTGGGGGTGAGACATCTGCAGAGAACAAGATACCATTTAGAGACCCAAATCAACCAGCTCTCACACAGTGCACAGGAACAAGGGCTGAGGCACAAACCTTCAGTTCCAAGTTTCCTAGAGTTCTTATCCAAGATAAACATGGCATTTCTTCATATGCTCTGCAAGTGTTCTCATCTACATCAAAATTGATGCACTCCCTCTGTATATACTGCACACCAAAAAACTCCACGCTCTATTCTTGGTCACTTAATGGTAAGGGAATCTTTTGTTTAGTTTAAGGAAGATTGTTTAAAACAAGGAATGATAAATGCTTTGTATCACTTTCTAGGCGTACTAAGCAACGTGCAATTTGTTATGGAATCCGCTGTTACAGGTTCATCCTTGTACTTTAGCTAGATTACGATTCGAAGCACATACTATACATTATTAGATGCCAGCTGCTTCTAAAGTAAGTTCTGAAGTTAAGTTTATTTTGGGTATAGGCAAAAGCCAGTTTTTCATGTCTGACTGCACATAAACCACTAGTGCACTAAAATATTCTCCTGCTGAAAGTCTACTGGAACCTTTACTTGAGGTTATCAGCAAGATCAACAACTGAAAAAACCTACCACTGGAAAGTTTCTCTAAAAATTACAGTATTTGTAATAGCTATGGATTTACTAAATTACAACTGTAACGTGTTCATACCACTAAATTCTGTACATGGAGATCATTCCAGATGCAAGAATAGGGGCCATCTTTATACACATCTGATATTTAAGGAAGCTAAATTGGGATTTTAGTCGCTTGCTAGAATCCCAACACTGCAGCAGTTAACCCTGAGGACTACTCATACTCCAGGTGATTTATTTTGCCTGCCTTTCTAACAATGCATTCTGCTGATTAATAATGAAACCTGGTTTTGGTTAGATAGCAGAACTCCAACTACGTATTAAAAATATAGACAGCTGCAATGTTCTCTTGCTGCTTATTTTTTAATCGTTCTGCTTCCCAACAAAAGCCTCATGTACTCGGACTGCTCAGCACCTTGACCTGCCCCAGAGGTGCAGGAACCGAAGCTCACAGGGTTGGACACAGAATGCGAGGTTCTACAGCTAAGCCACTGTTTGAGAAAGCTGCTTACCTGGGTACTGCATACCGTACTGCTGCTGAGGCTGAGCCTGCGGCTGCTGAGCAGGATAACCAGGCTGTTGGTACTGTTGATACATTTGACCTATGGATTAAAAATGTATTTAGTTGGAAACTCAGTGCCCTAGCTATATTATAAACACATAGTGAACAATGTCCTAACAGTTCAAAAAATCATAGAAACAAACCCTCTCGCTATACATAAACACTTAAAAAAAAAAAATCTGAACACAGTGAATTCTGAATATGTATTCCACCTAATTACCAACTAAAATCAATCTACAGATTGTAGTTTGTGAACCACACTGTTCTGAAGACTAAATGCTGTTTATCTACCTATTCCAACATAATAAATAGTCCTAATCTGGTACATGAGGCTTACTATTTCACATTTTCAGAGAACGTCAGAAGCCATGCACCTTAATTAGTGCTACTCTGATGGGTAACAGAGCAGAAATCTTTAAATGTCTTGATAACTGCTCCAGAACCTACACTATAAATTAAAGTACTTCCAAAGTTAAACATGTCCTCAGATTGTCTGTTTATATTAGGTTTTTAAGACCATTTCTGCATCAAAGTATTGTAAGCAGAGTTGTACATTATTTATTCTGACCACATTTTCCAAAGAAGCCATCCACCTCTTGGTATCTGACTTGCTGTAAGCCAAGTTTTCTTAAGAGACTCAGGGATATATAGCCTAAAAGTAAAAAATAAAACCATACATTCTTAAGCTCGGGTATTTCAATTCAACGGTAATTTTTCCTAAATTCTCTGTTTCCAATTTGTTGGCAAGAAGAGGCAGAATATTTGTTTAGGTTCAACCTATGGGGCCTGTTTAGGCTTTATGCTTCTGCTGTTTTTTAATTTAGTAACAGGCACAGTAAAGGAACAAAAACAATTATGTGCCAAAACTAAAGCTTAGCTGAACTGAAACAGACATGGAAACTTTACTATTATAAAGTGTTACTGTACTATTATTCATTCTGCAAAGATCAGCAGATTGTAAAAACAGACTGTAAGCTGTATCTCCTGATCTGCATCAAGATAAAAGCAACTTGGCTCTGCTCCAAGTCATCCCAGACCCCGGTATACATTGGTTTGTAAGAACTCTATTTCTTCTTTTCTCTGCATTACTTGCAGCTAAATGCAAAAGCACTTTAAATTCACACCAAGATGTTCAAAATACTTTACATTGGTGTAGTCATTCAAAATATTACTTGGTATGCAGTTATTGTGGGATGAAGAGAATGAAAAACACAAGGCTTGAGGAGAATTTAAGCCTGTTAGCCTGATAGTTAAGAATGAGAAACTCAGCACGCACATTTTCTGTTTCTTAAACTCAGCTATTATAGGGAAGTTATCAGAGAAGAACCAGGAGGTTTCCTGTCTTGGCTCATTACCTATGGGCTAACAGAGACCCACAGTGGCACCTGCTGGAGACCCCAGGTAAAGGGATGTGAAAGAAAAAGCATGGAGGTTTTTCCAAAGCTTTCTGAGAAGGCTTGCTGTCTTCATCAGGGGTGAAGTGTCAGTGAGAAGCAGAGAAGTGTTCCAGTGTCATTCAAGAAAACACTCTTAATTTACAGCCATTAATGCAGTCAGGAATCATACGGGTCCTTAAACGTACAGAGCTTTCCCTCTCATTGGATTTTTACTCTGAAAACAAGATGAGCTACAGTGTCAGTGTCTGGTTTTGTACTTAGTGGTTTATTGCAGTCAAGGATCTGCCAGCATTTACCATTGTTCCAGTGCACTGAAATAGCCACTTTAGCTTGATCCAGAAAAAGACCCAATAGGTATATTCACACAACATTCCTTTCCCTAGAAGATCATGAAGTGCTTATGAGAATTAACTTTTACATCTGTTTCAGCAAAGACTAAAAAAAGTCTCCAAATCTGTACATAACTGCTTCTTGTGTGTGTTTAGTGATTGGGTTTAGTGGTAAAAAAGCACAGGCATGCCACAAGAAACGGCACTATACTGAAACATCTTTGCTATATTGGTTTAATTCAAAATAGTGAATGGTTAAAACTTTATGAAGGGAGGCAAGCCATTCATTAGTATTGACACATAGAGGTGAGGTGACTTGGTATTCACAAATAACAAGCAATAACCAATTATAATCAGCATGACACTATTTATTGGCAAAAAAGGCCATTAAAAAATAATCCCCAATATACCAGAATAATTGACAAGCGATGGCATCACAATTTTACTTATGTCCTCAAAATACTGGGATGGTGGGGGTGAAGCACAGCTTGGGGTGTTTTGGTCAGGCTTGATAAGGTTCTGAGCAACCTGCTCTAGTTAAGCACGGCCCTGCTCACTGCAGGGGGGTTGGACTAGATGACCTTTGGAGGTTCCTTCCAACCCAAAGCATTTTAAGATTCTAAAAAGACTAAATTCATAAAATGCAAGTTCAGTATCAAAGAGTGTATTTTTTGAATATTAATTTTTCTGGCTGTTGAAAGAACCTGAAGCACCTTTTTCCAAAAGTAACTCTCACACACCAAACAGTTACAGTATATCTAACTAGAAGTTGCTCAATCAAAATGTTACTGATAACCTTTACAGAAGACATTCCAAGTGACTGTGGATACTATGATCAGCCTCAATAAGGCCTCTCACATATATCTCAGCATTGTGTCAGTATAGAAGGCAGCAGAGGATTGTAACTTGTTGTGACACTACTTTATGTTGTACTTCCTATGAAAGTAGAAATACCAAGCAAGTACTTCCACACGCAAGAAGACTCAGTGCTTTTAGATAAAGCTACTGCCCCACCTACTGTTCGTGTACTGAACAGCACGTGAAGAAAAAAGCGGAGCAGCACACATGAATTTGTAGTTTGGTATTGACTTCAGGTGTGCCAACTGGAAGTCATAACTACTGACCAATTCAATTCAGACATCATCATTCACATCATCATTCAAAGGCCAATAAGTAGAAAAACATGCTGTTTACCTTCCACCTGACCAGTCTGTGGCTGTGTTCCGGGGTACGACGGCTGCTGTGCCTGAACACCAGGGGGATGGGCTGCAGAAGAGGAGGAAGCGATGCTGTCTGGTGTTCCGGATCGCTCTTCTGCAGGGGCACTGGGTGGTCCTAGAGGAGCAAGAACCAAATACAATATGGTAAATGAACAGAGTTTGAATTTAAAAAAAAAAAAAAAAGGCCAATACAAAACCATTCCCTTGCAAAGTTTTTAACATTTTATCAGTTTTCCATAGATATACATCTAAGAGTGTCACGCCCAAGGAAAAACTAAATTTATTTGCATATCTAAAGCATACTTTGAAAATCTTTTATGTGGGGAGTTTTCCACTTGTCTCTCAAATTTGATTCTTCCAAGGAACCTGAGCTATTTGTAGGGTAAACTCCATGACAACATGTTTTTTTCACAGCTTCAAGTGTTAACCTTGCACACATATGTACCTGCACCTACCCACCTATTCTATCTCATCTTGAGCAAAGGTGAAAGGCTGTGTGAAACTGTTCAAATCTGCTTGTATTTTACTGTGACCCACAGTGGCCAAGACAAAACAACTGTTCTATCAGTAGTCACATGGCACATGAATAGAAAATCTGCAAGGAAGATGTTAAAACCACACTACTGGACAAGACGTGGCAGGCTTCACTCTAAAAGCAATTGTTTACTTTGATAATTCTGAAAATAACCCAGCTAGCACCCAAAGAAAGCACTGGAATAGAAAACTCACATTTTTCTCTACGTTAGTGGGAAATTCTGATATATGCATGAGAATAATACGTATAATACACTACAATTAAATGCAAAATATTTTAGAAACAAGGGAGCTTAACCCTGGACCTTTTCAGCTCTTAGCTATACGAATCCTACCCGAGACGCTACTTTCAAATACATGCTTAAAGTTAAGTACAAGTATTAGAATTGCTGCTTTTCATTTTAAGAATATTGCACTTCCACAATATAAATATGCATCCAACAAGCCCTTAATTGTGCTTATGTGTTACCCTCACTAGGGGCAAAATGAATCAAATCTGCCTACTTCTGGTTTTGCCTTTATATACAGAACTACGGGATTATAGCTTTAGAAATAGGATTTCTTACATCCTGCTTAAAAGGTCCTCTATGAAGTTCTTTGTACATTCAAAGCACGGTGATGTCAGTTAAGTCTATCAGAATAATTATGGACACACATAAGTATTGAAGTATCACTGATGCTATCATCAAAGCATTAACTGACACTGATGCTTTGTACAAAACCACTCTTTCAAAAATTAGCTCCAATTTTCCGCTAGCTGTACTTCATACTCTGTTACTTCACTGTTCAGAGAGAGCCCCCTGTAAGTTTTGAAGTACCATCAAACCTTTATCTGGTTTGTGAAATAACCACGGTGTGATAATACCCAAATTGTGCCATGCACAGTCCCAATCACGCACTGCGGATACATTCCTATCCTCTGCACTTTTGTCGAGGCAGCTGTACTGTAGAAGCGAGCTCCAGTTGCTATTAGCTTGCCCATCTGTACCATTACTTCACACATCATACAATATTTGCTTGCTCTAAAGTTCAGAGTACACAACAAATCCTGCTGGTTAACAGCAGGTTTATTTTCAAGTTTCAACACTACATTAAACCTCACCAGACCCATGCAGAGTCTGTGCAAAATCAGTTTTCTATATTCTGCATCACACTCCCTATTACATTCTATGTCGCTTTTCTGATTTCAGTTATCCTGTCTTAAGGTGACTGCATTCAGTTCAGCATAATCAGTTTTTATGTTTAGATTACTACTACTAGGCAGGGCATTGAATGGTCATTCAGCTCTTCAAGAATAAATCTAATTCAGACAAGTATGTTATTCCTTTCTGTTAACAGTAAAAAAAGTTGACACCATTTACTTGTAAAATGAAACAGAAAAAAGGTGGGGCCATACAAAACATTCTGACTGACCCAAACAGTAGAAGCCAAGAACATGAACTGCAAGATCAAACCCTAAGGCAGAGCACTGGATACTGGTTTTCTATCATTGGCAGATACCAATTAAATTACTCTACACAATAGCTTTAAATAATTACAATTTAAAAAAATTAAGCCATTTCCTACTCCAAGCTAAAACCAACAGCAACATTTCAACATTTTGTATACAAGTCAGTGAACACAGTTAAGACACATAAACATACCAAGTTTTAGAATTCAGAAAAGGAATAGTGACTACCGAACACAGCTTAATATTTCCAAATACAAATGCGTTGTTACAAATCAAGATTTGAGTCATTGATTAAGAACAGGTTTTGCTTTTGTTTTTGTAAGACGTATTCTTACCTGACACCTGATCATCTGTCAATCCAAACGCTGACATGACATTCTTGCTGATTTCATCCTGGTTCTTTAGTGGATCAAACGCAGACATGCTTGCTGCTATAACTTGAGTAGACGGCTTAACATTAGAGTCAGTAGCAGCAGGTTTTTCTTCCCTACCATCTACAGCATCTACAAAACAAAATGCCCAGTTATTAATTCTTGAGAACACAAGTACCATCATACATATATATTATACCACAGCAACTTAAAATTGGATGTTGTGGGAGCTTTTTTTATGTGTTAACTGTTCAAATGTTTATGTTAATAGCGACAAATCTGTGATGCGTATGAAATTGCAATGAAACACAACGCTTAGGTTTCATTGTGCAGCCACTTAAAAGATAACACTGATGCTGTATAGTATCAGCAACATGTATCACTTTGCCTTAAATTCAGAGGTAAAAAGCTCCTGCTTTAGACAAATTATTTTTGGTATGACTTGTCTACATAGATTTCAAAATTAACAAAACAAAAGCAGCTTCATCTAAAACAAACAAAGAACAAAAAAAAATTTCCATCTGGAGTTCTTGCTTTGCCTCTTCACGCACAGCACCATACTCCAAGACTTTCTGTCGTTATTTTCTGTGCCCAGCTTAACCAAAATCCATAGCTAAGCATATGGGGGTACAGTCTTTACAGTACAACTGTCCTAAGCTAGGAGATCAATGCCTCAAACCTGGAAGAATAAGAATTCCTTCCCCATTTTGCCCTCCCCCAGCAATCCTTTCCCACCCCTACCTGCACCCTTGTGCTGCTTACCCCGAGACAGCTCTGATGCTGGTCTGAGCTCAAAATGTGTGGATTCAAATTCCTAACCTGGCAAAAAAAGTGGATATGATTTTTGCTGAATTAGGTTTTTACTGGTTTAGTGAATCAAACTTGTTTAGCAACATGACAAGAGAAGCACCAGAGCTAGCCCAAAGTAAGCAGTGGGAGTGCTGAGCTGGGAGCAAGAACTCTTCAGCAACAACGAACTATTAATTCAGCTCAAAGCCCTCTCAAAATGTTGTGACTCATGAGTGTTAGTTACAGCATCGTCATACATTGCAACAAAAACTCAAGAGTTTTGTTTTACTCCTAAGTTAACTCAGTGCTTTTACTCCAGGTAATTTGAATAAAAATTCGTGCCCTGAAATAACTGAAGCATTAAAAAAATCAAGTTCTGAACCATCAAGTAACAAGTAAGAATGACCACAACCAAAATTCAAGCCTACATTTTTCACTTTGTTAAACAGCACACAACTCCGCAAATCAAACCAAACAATTCTTTGCCAGGCTCCCTACCACTTTCAGGCAGATTAGTGGAAAGTCCTGGTTCAGCTGGTGGTTCTAAACAGTCCAGCAAACGATTGACTTTATTGCGAAGTTCTATCAGCTCTCGACGCAGGTATTTCACCTGATTAGATTCTAGGGGTCTTGGTTGTCCATTCACTGCAAAACAGCAATTAGATAAATTTAAGACTGTAGTAACATTGGCATCTAGTTTCAAATTGAAAAAAAAAATTTAAAAAGAA
>WEIS01091969.1:0-12634 GCA_013389965.1 Todus mexicanus
TTTGTGGCTTCCCCGTTTATTTTAAAGGAGGAGGGGGTGTGTGTGTGAAAAGTCAAGTGGCCACGATTTAAACCAAGAAAAAAAAACAAGTAATTGTTTAATTCAGGTGAGTGTTGGGGTGGAGCTGGGGATTATGTGGAGCCGCCTCGTCGGGCTCAAGAAGGTTGTATTTTCTAGAAATGCCAATTTTAATTTATTACTGACTCAAACGCCCTCTCCTTGGGTCTCTGCTCTGCAGGCTGGAGTCACAGGAGTCTTAAAACACCCTTGTCTGGAGAAAATCGCTGCTCCCGTCTTCCCTCTCCTGCTGCCCGGCCACGGTTCTCTCAGTAAGTGGGTATTTTATTAGGAAAAAAAAAATAGTGTTTGCCATCGAGGGGGAAGAGAAACCCCAGCGGGATGCTTGGTAGAGGGGCCGTGATTTGGGGTGATGCTCAGGGGAATTTGGGGCCCTGCACCTCCCCTCCCTGTGCCTTTAGATCCGTTATTTTCCAGCCTGACCTTTGCGTTTTAAAGCGAGTCCCTCCCGTGTTGCAATCCGAAGCTTTACGGGCTCGTGTGGCGCTGGGGAAGCGAAAGCTCTTTGTGCTAAGTGGGTCTTGAAAAACAACCCCTAGAGCACTCGGCTCTTGTTTTTCCAGCCTGTTCATTTTCATCTTGACTTTCAGCAACAGTCAATAAAAAAGTTGGACAGAATGTACTTTTTTTTTTTCCCCCCCCCCTTCCCCTTTGATTTATTTAATTTTTTAAGCCGATGGTAAGATGCTAAGCACGATTTTATGGAAAGAACAAGTCAAAGCATCTTCCCGTGGTCGTGGGGAGCCGAGGAGCTGCGGCGGGAGGGATTGTCCATGGTCTTGCCACCCCTTTCTGCCTGTGGTGGAGCCCGGTTTGTGGTTTAAAACCACTGTCTCTGTTCTCCCTTCTACTTAAATCCTGTTTTAGAATAAAGCACTCAAGGTATTTTTATGTTGTTATTGGATTATTAATTTCCCCCCCCCTCTTCTTACCAGCTCTTCGTGTGAAATCCCCACCGGGTCTCTGGGTGGGCACCTCCCTGGACCATCCCTGGACCTTCCAACCTTCTCCAGCCATTGCGTGGTGACAAGGTGAGACCCCTCCAAACCCTCCCCGGCCTTTCTCGTCCCCCCTCCTCTCTCTTCTCCCTTCCCTTCAGCCTCCGCGCGGCTTCCGCGACGTGAAGTTTCCATTTGGCGCCGGCGAATTCCGGGAATGCCGATTTCTAGGAACTGCGACTCGGGATCGTGCGCTTGGTGAAACTCTAGCATGTGTGATACCTGTCTGTCCTCAGCCCGGGGTCGGACATCTGCATCCCATTCTCCACTCGGAATTTTCTGCTGTTTCTCCAGGCTGGGAGATAGCAACAGCACCGTGGAGAAGGAGGGACTGGAAAAAGAAGTCGTTTGGGGTTTCGGTGCAGGTTCCTGCACGGCGTGTGCTGGCGTCGGGCGACGTGCGTCCTCCTGGAGCTGAGGTTTCATCGTTTGAAAGGTGCGTGCGAAGGGGAAAGGGCTTCGAGATGCTCCCGTTGAGGTTTTGCAAGCTTCGGGTGGCTTGAAAAACACCCAGCCCTTGGAGGATGAGGAAAGTGGGAAGTCAACCAGCTGCTGCTCACCTTAGACAGAAAAAAAAAAAAAGAGGCTTTTGTTGTACCCGCTTTGAAAAAACAGACCAAAAAAACCCACAGAATGGATTTTTCCGAAGCAGCTGAATTAATATCTGATGGCAGTGGAGTGCCAGAATCAGGGACAAAGCTGAAGTGCTGCCCAGCATGTGTAGCATGCTCAGCCTGGGCTTCATTGCTTGTTGAATCCATCACGATTTAATAGTTTATGGGCATCGTTTGCTTGGATCAGCACTGGTGTGGCCAGCAGGACTGCGGCAGGGATGGTCCTCCTGCCCTGGGCTCTGGGGAGGCCGCCCCTGGAATCCTGGGCTCAGCTTTGGGCCCCTCCCTCCCAGCAGGACCTGGAGGGGCTGGAGCGTGGCCAGAGAAGGGCAACGGAGCTGGGCAAGGGGCTAGAGCAGGAGGCTGGGGAGGAGCGGCTGAGGGACCTGGGGGTGTTGAGCCTGGAGCAAAGGAGGCTCAGGGGAGACCTTCTGGCTCTCCACAACTCCCTGAAATTCAGGAGCTTGGAGCCAGGGGGGGGCGGGCTCTGCTGCCAAGGAACAAGGTAATTAATGAATCTTCTGCCCGTATCTGAAGCACACAGGAAGATCCAGGCTCGGACACCTCCAGCAGCCCTTGGAGACAGTCCCCGACTCTCTGGCATTTAAATCGCAGATATCTTCTTTTTTTTTTTTCCCCTACAACTGTTTGTTTCAAATTAATTGGGCTTTTGGCCCCAATCCAGCCTCCTCCTGTCGCTCCAAGCCGGAGATAAGCGGCAGCGGCGCAGACTTTTCTCTAACCTAGTTGGAGCCGTTTTCGTTGGCCGGAGCAGGCTCGAGCTCTTTCATAACGTGGACCACATCTCAATAGCTGGTCTTGTGGGCTCCATCCCTCCCACTGCTTCTGACGCAGAGCGTCTCCCCTCCCGCTCGCCTTGGCCAGCTTCCCTGGATGACTCCGCTAATTGCTTACGTAGAAAAAAATAATGAGAAGGATGCGTGTGATGTATTTTTAGATGTCTCTTGGTGGGATTTAGCAACCGGCGAGCCAGAGCCAGCGCCTCGCCGTCCGTCTTTCTGCATCCCAGCGGTGGCTGCTTGGTGGACCTCGGGAGGTTCTGCCCCAGGAGGTGGCAATTCTTTTGCAACATGCTCCCCTTTTTTTTGAGCTCTTGCTGGTCCTCAATAAATCGGTTATGGATGCTGTGTGCCTGGTGCTGTGCTGGGAAGCCTGGAGCCAGTGCGTGTTCCACCACCTCCTTGCTCCTCTCCAAGAGGAAGACCACGGTGGTGGCAGGACAGTGTGGACCGTGGTGGCTTGGAGATTATCTCGGCACCCAAATCATACACTAGTTTGGGTGGGAAGGGACCTTTCCAATTCACCTGGTCCACCCCCCCTGCAGGGAGCAGGGCCATCTGCAACCAGAGCAGGTTGCTCAGAGCCCCCAACAACCTCCCCTGCAATGGGGACAGGGATGGGGCAGCCACCACCTCTCGGGGCAACCTGGGCCAGGCTCTCCCCACCCTCAGCACCAACAATTCCTTCTGAAGTAACCAATGGCACATTTCCCAATGTGTAAATACCCACGAGATGAGGACTCTCATCCCCAAAGTTGCTTTTTTATAGGGTTTTTCTAGGTGTTCCCCTCCAAAACCCGAGTGGAGAGGGGGAGAGGGAGCTGGCACAAGAACCTCACTAAACATTACCCCAAAGACCGTGAGAATTGAGCACCGCACCAAGTAGTTCCCTTATTTTTTTTCTCTTTGCTTCTTCCATTGCAGGGCTCTTTGTGTCTCGGTGGCTTCCTGTGCCGGGGGGGCCCGGGCTCCAGCTCTTCCCTTTCCCCCGCCCAGGGCTCAAGGAGCTCGGTTCTTCTTGCAGCACGACTTCTCTGCCCTGGGAGCTGAAAACATCCTTTCTTTGCTCGTTTTGAATCCCCCCCGAATGAATGATTTCTCCTGCTGGTTACCATCAGTTTCCACACCAAAGGCTGTGGGAAAGTTGTGCAATTAGAACGGCTTTCATAGATCTGGTTCATGTCTTAACAAACCAACCAACCAACCCATCGTTTTCTAACTCTCCCTCGCCCGGCTCCTCGATTACGTGTGGCGCAGCAGCGTGGCCACCAAAATAGCCTCATGGTCTGAAGGAAATCGTCAGGAAATTTGCTTTTCTTTTTTAAGCCTAGGCAATTCTTTTTGTACCAGGCGCCGTCAGAAAAATGTGTGTTTGATGTAAAACGCGGCTTTTCTGGCACCTCAGCTCGCGCGGTGACATTGGGAGCGTGATGCTCCAGCAGCTTGCCCCCCCCTAAACTCTAATTTCTTCCAGTCTTGCTGTGAATTTTCTCTTTATCCACCCAAATCGTTGGGATTCTTTTGGTGTTGGGTTTGCTTTAGTTTTTGGAGAAGATGCTTGTGGTGAGCTCGGGCCTTTCCAGGCAGGGTTGCTTAAGACTTGGAGCCTGCACCGGCCTTTTAGGGTGTCCTTGGTAGGTGAGAGAAGGTGGGATTTGCTGGGGGTTGAGGTGCTGCTTTCCCAAGAATAGACAAATAGGTGATTCCATGTGGAAAAATAACCTTGAACGATATAAAACCCCCTCCAAGTAACTTCCAAGCCGTGGAAATGTGGTGCTGCGGGACATGGGTTAGTGGTGCCCTGGCAGTGCTGGGAGAATGGGTGGACTCGGTGATCTTTGAGGTCTCTTCCAACCAAAACGCTTCTCTGGTTTGGTTGCAGCACCTTGAGATGAATTTCCATGCATCAGGAGTTGGTCACGGGCACGTGCGTTACGTGCCGGTGCTTTTGGGGGTAAAACTCTTGCTGGGGGAGCAACGTTGAGCTGGGGAAGCTGAGGATGAAGGCTGAGGACCTCGTGAGCATCCCCGTCGCTGCGGACAGATGAAGCTGTGGGGCTGTGCCGTGTGCCCAGCCGGTGTCACACGTTGGGGTTTCCTGCACCCTGTGGTTTGGCGGAGCCTGGGTGGCCCCTGGGAAGGGATTTTCCGCTCTTCACGCTCAAGATGTGCTGGAAGCTTCCTGCCCTGGCCCCGCAGCACAGCCAACGGCTTGTTTTCTTTAACCCTTTCCTCTTAGCCACCTCCCGTGGTCCTGACGAGATGTGTGCCGTGTCTCCTCAGGTCCAGGGCTTATGCAAGGAGACCATGACCACTGATGAGGCCACCAAGAGCGAAGGGGAGGTGCAGGCGGCGGCTCTGGCCGAGCGCGGGGAGGACATCACGCCGGCTCGAGACCGAGGGGTCCTGAAGGTGAGCGAGGCTGCCAGGAGCGTCCTGCCTTTCCATCTGCATTTTGGGGTGCCTGGTGACATCCGTGCGTTGTGTCCCCAGCCCTTGGGGTTGTGTAGAACTTCCAGGGCTGTAGGATTGGTTACAGAGACTCCACCACCTCTCAGGCTGCCCAGAGAGGTAGTGGAGTCTCCATCTTTGGAGACGTTCAGAACCCTCCTGGGTGATCTTCTCTAGGTGAACCTGCCTTGGCAGAGGGGTCGGACCAGCAGATCTCCAGAGGTCCCTTTCAACCCCTTACCATTCTGTGATTCTGTGACATTTGAGACGGCCGGGGTCAGGCTGCTCGCTGAATTTCACTGCCGTTCTGTTCCTAATCAGATTATTAGCTGTAAATCCACAGAGCGCCTTTGCCTGTGACTCAGAGACGTTCGAAAGAGCACAGTGCTGAGGTCATTCCGTCTGCTCCACAGCCCTTTTTTTTTTAATTATTATTATTTTTTCCCCTACTCAGGGCTCTTTCTGGATAGTTCTGCTCCCTGGCGCTTGCTCTTCTCCAATTGAATAGGACCTTTCCTCTAAGAATAGCATCCTCCCCTGCTCCATCCTCAGCTCGAGAACTGCTTGTTCCAGGCTGTGGCATTCAAAAAAAAAAAAAAAGAAAAAGAAAAGAAGTGTTGACAAGAAGCGAGTAGTGTGACACACCCCGGCGAGTAAAGTGGGGATGGACGGACAGAAACCGAGCGGAGCTGCCTTCGCTTCGGGCTTCGAGCCGCCGTGTTTCTCCAGGCACCTCTGCAAAGCACGGGCAGGTCTCTGCTCCCAGCCCTGGCACCACGGCTCCGCTTTGGGATTTATTTTTAGGAGCTGGAGGAAGGAGAAATTGGGTGGCAACGCCTCGAGCCACCTTTTGGTTTAGAGCAGCGCTGAGCTGTAGATGCACGTGTGTGTCTATGTCTGTATTTTATATACATTCATGCATATATATGAAAAAGTGCATGTTTGTAGGTATATCTCTCTATATCCTTCTCTATAGCTCTATCTCTTCCCATATCCATCCTTAGCTATCCCGTGAGCTCCCTTCTCACAGGTAGTTTCTCTCTCGCAGATCATTAAACGTCCCGGGAGCGAAGAGGAGTCCCCCATGATCGGGGACAAGGTTTACGTCCACTACAAAGGCAAACTGGCCAACGGGAAAAAATTTGACTCCAGCCGCGATCGGAACGAGCCCTTTGTCTTCAGCTTGGGCAAGGGTGAGCTGGGCTGGGGGGCGCAGTCGGGGATGTGCTGGAGAGTGGGATGACTCTGGAAGAGATGAGATGATCCTGGCAGGGGTGGGATGGTCCTGAGGAGGGTGGCATAATCCTCAGAGGCAGTGGGATTCATCAGATCCCACCTTGGCAGAGGTGGGATGATCCTTGGGGGGAATGGGCTGATCCTGGGAAGGGTGGAGTGATCTTTGGGGGTTAGAATGGGATGATCCCAGCAAGGCTGGGATGATCCTAGCAGCGGTGGGATGATCCTCCTGGGGAATGGGGTTATCCTGGGAAGGGTGGGATGATCCTTGGCGGTTAGAATGGGATGATCCCAGCGAGGCTGGGATGATCCTAGCAGCGGTGGGATGATATTCCTGGGGGATGGGGTTATCCTGGGGAGGGTGGGATGATCCTTGGTGGGAATGGGATGATCCTTGGGACAGGTGGGTTGATCCTCAGGGGCCATGGGATGATCCTGACAGGGGTGGGATGATCCTGGGGAGAGTGCAGTGATCCTGGGCTGGATGGGACCCTGTTGCAGGACAGATGGGCAGTGTCAGCCCTGCCTCCCAGAGTGTTTTGAGGTGGGATTTTTTCGGGTGTAGCAGCCCGGTTGTTGTTATTTTTTTTTCTTCCTGGGCTGCCAGTTGCTCCCTCCTGCCTGACACCTCCCTCTCTCCCAGGTCAGGTAATCAAGGCCTGGGACATCGGGGTGGCCACCATGAAGAAGGGCGAGATCTGCTACTTGCTCTGCAAACCCGAGTACGCGTACGGCTCTGCTGGCAGCGCCCCCAAAATCCCCTCCAACGCCACCCTCTTTTTCGAGGCAAGTAACCCCGGCGAGCCGGCGCGTGGCCGAGCTCGCTCGCTCGCTCCCTTTCTGCCTTGCCAGCCAGCTCAGAAATGAGAGGGAAGGGAAAAAAAAAAAACCAACAACCCACACACAACCCCAGCTTGGATTCCTGAAACGTGTCCCTCTGCTCCAGGAACCGCTGCCAGGGTTTTCTCAGAAATGTGTGTCTGAGCCGGGAGGCTGAGGCTGAACCTCTGGCTGAGGAGAGCCCCGGTGCCAGGGGGTGGAGCGGGCAGATTCCCGCTTGAAAAATGCACTTGGGAGGGAGAAAGCAGCTGGGAAATGCCTCTGGGTGCTGAAAAATGATGAGTGTTGCAAGGCGGTAGGAAAGCCAAGGTTTTGGCGTGGGGTGGTGCCGGCAGGGCTCGTCAGGACAAGGCGGTGAGGCGGGAGGAATGAGTCCTAAAATCTGGCCTAAATTAAGGTTTAGGCTTTCCAAGTCGAGCGGGGACTAAGCCGTGGGTCGGAGCTGGTCCCATCGGAGAATGGAGGGGAAACTCCTGCCCGCGCTGGTCTGGGGCAGCTTTCGCAGCATCTTCCAGCAGCAGCCGCCGTGTTGTACCCTTACAGGCTCCATAAACTGGGGTTTCTTTTTTACCGTTACTTTGGGTTATGCTTCAGGTACTGGATGTGTCCCAGTTTCTAATAAACTGGGTGTATTATTCTGTGGCTTGGAGCTGGTTTTTATGGGCAACTTCTGCTGAACGGAGAATGAGCTGGCTTGGCTCTCCAGCCAGAGGATGAACTGCTGCTTTGTGGCTTTTCTGTTGTTTTTCTCTTCTCTTTCCCCCTTCTCCCTGAGCTCTACCCACCTTTTCTTTACGATTCGCTTTTGTAGGTCGAGCTGCTTGACTTCAAAGGTGAGGACTTGTTTGAGGACGGAGGGATAATCCGGAGGATCAAGAGGAAGGGAGAAGGTTACTCCAACCCTAATGAAGGTGCTACAGTGGAAAGTGAGTGGTGGTCCCTCCCTGGGCTATCTGGAGAGGTGACCCTGCCCCAGAACAGCCCCTCTTGCTCTCTCCAGCAATGTTTGGGGTGAAGGTGGCTGTCGATGGTGGTAGTTCCATCCATCCGGAGGCCGAATGGGATGGAGAGGAGTTGGGAGAGCAGCAGGTGCCTTCCTGCCCAGGGATGTTGCTCCACGCTCTCCTTGGCATGGCCCTGGTGGTGGTTTTGCCGAGAGGGTTGGTTGGGAAACCTCGAGCCGTGGGAGCAGCCAGGAGATGATGGAGCAACTGCTCCAATATAACCTGTGCTGTTTTCTCAGTCGTGTTGGCAAATGTGTCCCTGTGAGCCCTGGAGCTGCTCAGCCGGGGGAGGATGGAGAGGGAGCAGACCCCCGCAGGGTTTCAGGGCTCTTCCAACTCCCCTCACCCTTGTACAGTGACCGAGCTGCTCTGGAGTGATGCCAGCTCCAAAAAGCCCCTGGCTTTGCTTTGCCTCGAAAGCCTCAGCAGCCAGGACATTGTCCCTCGATGCCATCCCTTGCTGAGCATTTTTAGGCACCAACGCAGCCCCCTCGGCAGCTTCTTTGGCCTCCTCGTTCCAACGTTGACGCTAATTTCTGTGGGGTTTATCACATCTCTCGCAGAACGGAACCTTCTCTTTTCCTTCCCCTGCTGCTGCTGATGATGAAAGGGGAAGGAAATTAATCCAAAGGGTTTGCTGAGGTGGTATCGGTTGACGTGGAGGGTGATGAGCTTGGATCCTGCAGGCTCTCCCTGTTCTGGCCGTGTTTCTGGAGCAGACGTTTCATGGGGCTGGATGAGGGAAGCCAGGCTCTTTCTTTCTTTTTTTCTTTTCCCTTCCCAAGAACCGCTCGGCCACGGACTCAGAGCTCACTCTGTACAGGAGGCAGTTACTTTCCTATTCTCTCTTTCAGAGGTGCCGTACGCAAAGATTAACTCCCTTTGGCGAGGGAGAAATTGGATCTGAGCTGTGACAGCTCATAAAGCTCAGCGCCTTAAACGGCTGCTGCTTCTAACGAGGTTTTTCTTTTAAGGAAAAAGGGTTTGACTTCGATTCGACTGTCTGCCTCTGCCGTGGTGAGCATCTGAGCTGGGGACCAGATGTGAGCTGAGCTTCAAGCCGGCTCCTCTACCCTAAAGATTAAACTCAAAGCCTAAATCTAATTGAAATCATCACGGATCCAGCGTTCAGGTTTATTTTGATGAGGCCTGAGCACTTTACAGGCACCGCTGTGCGCAGCGAGGAGGATGGGCAGAGCTTCCCTCTGCAGCTCGAGGTTTTCTGGAACGTGCTGATGCTTTAATAGTTCAGGAGGGGACTGAGACAGGGACAGGGAGCATCAGCTCCAGGGCTCATCTCTGAAAAGACACAAGGAGCCAAAAAACGAGGCTCCTTGTGTGCCTGATGCCCCTCTAGCCTGTTTCTGCTTTACCTGTTTCTAATGAACTCATCCATTGGACCAAATGCTGGGAGCGGGAGCGTGTGTGTGGTCAGAATTGTGGAGATGGCTGATGTCTTCTCAGGTCATCCTGTCCCCCTGAGAGGGGAGCTGAGCAATGCTGAGCAAGAGCTCAAGGGCCCGCGGGGGGCAAGAGGCTGGGGCCAGACTCTGCTCAGGGGTGCCCAGCGCCAGGCCAAGGGGCAGCGGGCACCAACTGGAAGGCAGGAGGTTGCAGCTGAGCAGGAGGAGCAACTTGTTTGGGGGGAGGGTGTTGGAGCCTGGCCCAGGCTGCCCAGAGAGGTTGTGGAGTCTCCTTGTGTGCAGAGATTCCAAGCGCGCCTGGACACTGCGATGCTGGGCCCCCTGCTCGGGGTGACCCTGCTGGAGCAGGGGGGTGGCACCAGAGGAGCTCCAGAGGTTCCTTCCAACCCCCACCAGGCTGGGGTTCTGTCACCCTGGGAATGTCCCACCACAGCAGCCCACCCTGGGGCAAGACTGTGGCCCAGGGGAGCAGCGACGGCTCCTCTCAGACATCCATTTGGGAGGTACCTCAGCGCTGGAAGCAGCCACGCTTCCAGGAGCAAGCATCTCCAGGCTGGAGTTTTGAAAGCGTTTTTATAGGTTTGAAGTTTTACAGACCCTAATTCCCAGTTCCGGTCCCTACAACCCGAGCCGCAGTGGAAATCTGGCAGTCCAGCTTTTGTTACAACCTTTCCCCCCCTCCTCCCTCCTCCTCCTCCTCCTCCCCGTCCCTCCTCCTTCTCCGTTTTTAATCTGAGTACAAATTGCTGTCAGCACATCAAGTTCGTGTGCCAGCCGCACTCGGTACACTCTGTTCTCAGCTCTTCAAAAACAAAATCGCTGCAGGCACCGAGAGAACAATAAGTCAGAGCTGCAACCGGAGTGATGTTCCTTCGACAGTTTTTTTTATTATTATTATTATTAGTTTTATTTTATATATTTATTTTTTTTCCCCCCCCTCTGTAATCCAAGAGCGACTGCAACCAGCTGACCCGCTCCTGGAAACCTGAGCGGAGATTTTCCCACCCCCACCCCCCCTCCTTTCCTTTGCCCTCTGTCTTTTATGCCTGATTAAAATAGAGCAAAACTCTCCTCGAAGGGGAGGATCGCAGCATCCTCCCCGCGCCTCCTGTTTTCGAGCAGGAATCAACCGGTCCCTGCTGCATCCCTGGGACCTGGGGAGAGCTCTCGTGCTGCTTTTTAGGGTCGGGGATTATGAATCTGTGCTCGGTGGGAGCGCACAGGCAGCGTGGTGCTGAGGGGTTGCTGTGTTCCTTGTATTTTAGGCTGAGTTTTCCACTTTCCGATGCCGAAGAAAACAGGCAGCTTGGTTTTGGGAAGTGCAAAAGCCGAGGTCAGCCCGGGAGGAGCTGGATTTGCCTTTTGTCTTTGTCCCGAGCTGGGTGAGCACAGGCCAGCCTGAGCCTCGTGGTCATTGCACGCTGGGGATGGATGCAGGATGTGTCCTGGGGTGCTGGCAAGCACATGGACATCCTCCGCTCTGTGGCACTTGGGTCCCAGCGTGGCTCTGGGGACGAGGCAGAGCTGGGTGTCCTGTCCCCACGCTGGGGAGAGCATCTTCGGGCTGTGTTCTGCCGCGATTAACACCCGAGGGCTGGGCCAGCCCTGGGAACAGGGTTTGTGTGTCTCATCCCTGGGGACTCTGCGTAGGTCCTGGGGCAGGGAAGTGTTGGTGGGGCAGAGACAGGCAGGTTCTTTCAGCCCAGGCTGCAGCTCTTGGCCGTGTCCACCACGGCATCTACTTGCCCTCGCCTCCTGCCACCTGGGCCGAGGTGGTCAGCGCTCTGCTGTAGCTCAGGTCTCATCTTCCAGCTCCATATGGTGCTGGAGGGGCTCGAAGAGCAGCCCTGAGGCTGATTTTCTTTCTGAGCATCCCTCCTCTCCCTGCTTCAGCAGCGTTTGCACACCCTTCTCTTTCCTTCCCTATGATCAAATGTAACGCCCGTCTCCTTCCAAGGTCCTTAAGCCCAGTCGTGGTGCCTCCCGTGAATTTTTTTCCTTCTTTTTTCGTTGTTTATTTTGGCCTTTTTGGTTATTTGTTTTTCCAAACCGTACATCAGAGTCCTTTATGAAATCCCTTCTACTTTTCTACCTGCCCGCACGCCTGTGCCTTGTACCCGGCGAGCAGAGAGCAAAGAACATCACCCCGTCCCCAAAGCCCGCGTCGTCTTCAGGCGCGAATAAATAAAGAATAATCTCGCAGTGGAAACTCAGCCAGGAGAACCAGGTGCTGAATGTGCCAGGTACCCGGCGTCCGCTCCGGCTGCGCTTCTGCCAGCGTCTGGGGCTGGAACGGCGCCGTTATTGGTTGAAGATTAAGAAGAAGGGAGAAGGGGGAGGGGAAAAAAAAAAACCAAAACCAGAAAGAAAATAATAATGTTTATCTTGTACTTGGAGTACTTGGAGGCAGGAGAACATAGCCTCGTTTTGGAGGTAGCAGGCGAGGCGGTATAGCACTGTATGGAGGGTTTGTAATCGCCGTGATAAACGCCGCGTGGCCACGTGCCAGGAGCAATAGCCAGTTCCAGTAAGGCTTGACTCGGGTAGTTGAGTACGAGGGGAACATATTAGTCACGATGTTTATCTGTTGTCTGGTCCTTGGGTAGGCGAGATATTCCTGCCTGGCTTTTCAGCAATGGTTCCGAGTGCTCCGTGGTGCTCCTGACTCACCAGGGGCTCCTGGGCTGCCCCCGGCCCTGTGTCCTTCCCCTTCCAGGCCTGGAGGTTTTGCTGGGTTTTTGTAGAATCATGGACTGGTTTGGGTGGGAAGGGACCTTTCAAGCTCATCTGGTTCAACCTCCCTGCAGGGAGCAGGGCCATCTGCAACCAGAGCAGGTTGCTCAGAGCCCCCAACAACCTCCCCTGCAATGGGGACAGGGATGGGGCAGCCACCACCTCTCGGGGCAACCTGGGCCAGGCTCTCCCCACCCTCAGCACCAACAAGTTCTCCCTTCTCTCCACTCTCAATCTCCCTCTTGCAGTCCCAACCCATCCCCCTTGTCCTGTCCCCACAGGCCCTGCTCCAAAGTCTGTCCCCATCTTTCTGCCAGGCCCGTTGAAGCCCTGCAAGGCCCCCAGAAGGTCTGTGCGGAGCCTTCTCTTCTCCAGGCTGAACCCCCCCAGCTCTCCCAGCCTGGCCTCCCAGCAGAGGGGTTCCAGCCCTCCCAGCGTTGCTGGGGCCTCCTCTGG
>WEIS01091979.1:0-16576 GCA_013389965.1 Todus mexicanus
TTTATTTCATTTTTTCCCCCCACCGCTCCAAACCTGTTCTTGCACTGAAAGGTAACTTGAGGCTGTGGGCAGAGACTCATAGGGATGCAGTGACGCTATGGGGGCCTGAGCCACCCCATTTCTTCACCCCTCTGCCCCCAGACACCTACAACCTTTTGCTCATCTTCACCCTTTCCCACCCCCATGTGCAGCCTGGCCAGCGAGGGGCAGAGAAACCCCATTACCTCCTGCAGCAAATAAACCAACACGGAAAAAGAAAATACCCAGTCAGGATCCACAAGAAGTTGATTCAATTAAAGCATCGTGTCCTGCCACAATTACATGATGGGGGATAAACCAGCAACCTCCTTGCCATTCCCACCCCACCAGTGCTCCGTAAGCATTTCCTACTGGGAATCGCAGCTGCGGCTCCGGGATCACTTCAGATCGAGCAGAGGGGTTTGCTCGAGACCCACCCAACAGCCTCATTCCAGCCATTTTATGCTCATTATTTTCTCTAACACTTTCATGCAAATTCTTCCTGCAGAGAGAGATGCGTGGAAATGTATTTGCCACACTCGGAGAGCAATCAGCTCGTCACATCAACCTCTAGACACGCCTGGTCCCGCTCTGCTGGGGGATGCTAATCCCATCCCGCCGGGCCAGCGTTGGGATGCGGGAGAGCTTGACACACATCACGCCCTCTCCACCAGTCCCCAGCAAACCGGCTGCGGGATATTACACGGTGACTAATGGCTCTTGTGGCACCTCCACCACCGCAGCCCAGNGGAGGAGAGTGGGGAAGCAGATTTCCAGGTCACCAGCTCGTACACGCCTTTTGCATTCCTCCAAAGCATGAAGCCAGCCCAGCAGGCTGCACTTTCCTCCCTGCACGGAGCTTTCTAGGGCCTCAAGAGCCAAAGCATCTCAGCAGTGAGGAGGGTTTGGGCAGGGCAGAACAGACAAAGCCTGCCATTAAATAGTAATGAAAATGCCCAGCACAGTTTGTGGGAGGAAGACGACACTAATCACCTCCCCAAGGAGTTCACCTCCATCATCTCCATCTCCTGATGCCCAGAGGCTGCAGGGAGCTCTAATGCTCCTAATGCCGCTGCCTTGGGGCTGCCTGCAGTGCAGGGGTGGGGACCCCGCTGAGGTACCTGCTCTGACCCCGCTGTGGTACCTGGTCCGACCCCGCTGCCCCAAGGGGCTATCTAGAGGTGCTCTGCAATAACCTTCCCACCCCAGCTTGGATTCAGACAAACCCATCGCAAGGGAGCAGGAGGCTACAATCAGCTTACCCCCAGCTTACTGCAGAGCCACCAACTCCTCCTTTTGCAAGAAAAAGCTTATTAGCAACCCAAGAAGTCAGGACAGCACTTTTACATCTTGCCCTAAAGCTCTCTGGATTAAAAGAGAAGCATCCTAATTAAACCACAAGGTGCATATGCTTCCAATGAAGGCTGGTATTTACACCACCGCTTTCCCCCCCGCAGAGGAACGGGTTGTTTCCATCCTGGCACAGCGGCAGCGTTATTCTGCTCTGCCTCGGTGACAGGCAGCCCCGAGAGCAGGAACGAAGGGGTTAGACGCACACGTCATCCCTGCCTGACTTGGAAAAGAACGGAAAGCAAGAAAGTCAAAAGACACGCTGCGATAATAGAGATCAAAACCCAATTAGCTTGCCCCAGGCAGCATCCAGTCGTGGCAAAACGAGGCAATCCCAGAGCCAAGGGTGGTCCGGGCGCAGGCGGCCGTTCTCAGCACCCTGCTGCTGCAGCAGGACAGACACACACGGATGGAGCCATCAGCGGGTCTCACCCCCAAAGTGACTCCCACCATGCCCTTGGGAGGACCTCAGGATGCACTGGTCAGCCCTCAAGCTGGCCCCAGTCGCAGACTTTCCTGCCCAACCTACTGCAAATGTCTCCCAGTCCAAGGCTTTTACAGCAAATCACCTCCACCGCCACCTCCTCCCAAGGCAGAGAGCCGCCTACCTTTGCCTTTCCAATTTACGACACAGCTGTTCCCCTCCAGAGCTCGGGTTAAGCTTCTCCATCTCCTCTATCCCAAACACAAAGTGCCTTCATGTGCCGAGGAGGATGCTCTAAGCCTCTCACAGACTCATGAGCCCCACAGCTCCACCAGCATCCCCCAGCACGGACCCAACCTGCCCAGGACCCTTTCCAGTCCTCCCCCTGCCCCAGCGACACAGGGCTGTGTCATCTCCAGCCCACCCATCCCCAGAGGCCAGTGAAGGGGAGAGGGCACAATAACCATTATTAAGAACTCTGACTTTCCTCTCCCCTCCCTGCTCCTGCTGGATTTTCCTCCATGAATAATGCAGGAGCTGTGGTGCAGGACACTGCCCACTCTGTCCCCCGCCAGTCCCCGAGCCAGCGGGGAGCGGGTTCAAGTGCCAGCCAGGGCCTGTCCCCATGTCCTGGGCACCAGCACCGCCGGTACGATGCGGTTTTATTCCCAGATGCAGCTTCCTTTTGTTCCAGTCCCACGGCAGCAGCGGCCGTGGTGGCGAGACAGACCCGCACACCGTGCAGCAAAGCTGCTGAGGAGGCAGAGCAGAGATCTCACCAGCACCGGAGCCAGCCCAGGGATGGAATCTTCCCAGCCAGGGATTTCTAAGCATGTCACCAACATTTCAGCCCTGTTTCTTCCCTCTCCAGCAACAGCATCTCCATTTTACAGCTGTGGAAACTGAGGCAAGAACGGAGCAGTCGCAGGGAGCATCTTCTACCACGCTCTTCTGAGCGACTCTCGGATTGCTCAGGTACCAACTCTGCTGGTACCAAACTGAAGTGCAAGAGAGATTTAATTAAAGCCCCCTTCCCCTTCGCCCTGCAGCCACAGTCCTGGTACTTCCCAACCACAGATGTCACAGACTCTGCTGAGAATCTTTTCTATCACGAGGTACCAGACGATGCCTGAGAAGTGCAAACCCCTCCAGAGCTCAAGCATGAGAAGCTGAGGAGGAGGCTGGTCCATGTTTGGACAGTACAAGCTTTCCTGCTCTTGTGGAAAAACCAAAATGAGAATCCACTTTGAGTTCCCAGCTGCTGTTCTTGCACTGCAGAAAGCACAAAGGACGCTGCAGAACCACGCTCCGAATGTCTCTCAAGCCCTGCCTGCTCCCGGACCGCCCTTGAGACTCTGTGCCTGGTGCAAGGTGTCCTACCTCAAGCTGCTGGGAGGTGCGTGGCCTCCTCCTCATCCCCCAAACATCTCCTACACTGCGATGCACCCATCCTGTCCCACCACAACGGTCTGACAACACCCGAGCAGAGCTCAACGGCGGCAGAGCACAAGCAAAAGCAGCTGCCTCCTCCCAAGCCCCCTCTGCTCCAAGCGTTCTGCTGAATCACTTACTGCATTGGCGGCACGGCACGGCTGCTGGGACCTTCCCTGAGCCTTGCCAGGCTCTCGCCCGAGCCACAGCCCCCAGCAGCATCAGCTGCGCTTTAACTCCTGGAGCATCACAGCCCACCAAAGGCATTCGGAGCCAAGGAGAGGATAATTACCTCCCAGCAGCGCCCGAACCCTCCTGCCCTGCAGCTCATTAACTCCATCTCCAGACAGTTACATCCTTTTCTGCCAGTCGGACTGGAGCTGCCAGGGAAGAAGCAGGAGGGCGGCTGCTGGGGTGCAGGGGTACCCGGGCACGGCTGAGGAGCGAGGTGGCTCCCAGCGTGGGGGAGAGGCAGACGCGTCTCTGCTCCTTCCCACGCGCCACCAGCGTGGGCTGAGCAGTCAGACGGGAACAGGTTTTCCTCATCGTGTCCCCCATGGTGCAGACGAGATGACTCAGAGCACAGGCGAGGGCAAGGCAGGGTAAATCTAGGGTGAGGCAAAGGGCAGAGAGCAGGGGGAGAAGGGAGTAAAGATTTGAGGGCTGGAACCCCTCTGCTGCGAGGCCAGGCTGGGGGAGCTGTGGGGGTTCAGCCTGGAGAGGAGAAGGCTCTGCACAGACCTTCTGGGGGCCTTGCAGGGCTTCAAGGGGCCTGGCAGAAAGATGGGGACAGACGGGGTTTTTTTCTGTGATTCTCCAATTCTCTGCTGGCAGCGTCCCGGAGCTGGAAAGCGCCCGGTCGTTTGCAGCTCTGCAACGAGAGCCAAAGGCTGCAGCAAACCGTGCGCCAAGTAAGCATCAGTTCCCATACAGATCCCAAGTCCTCACTGCGGGGCACTTCTCCTCCCAGTAACACCAGTAGGGACGCACCAGCCCTCCCATCATCACAGAGGGCCTTTAGTAACACTGTATTTGCAGGAAGGGAGAGCTTGCTGATGCGGCACGGACCACGACACCCCCGGAGCTCGCTGAAGGAAGTGGGATGGGGCAGGCAGGACAGTCCGTACAAGGACACAGGGATTATTCTGTCTTGAAGGGAGAAACAGGAGATTGCTTTTCTCCTAAAAATGCTTCCCTGGTCCAAAGTCAGCTTATCCAAGAGCTGCTCTGGGGTCCCAGGTCACCTAGCCTTTCCCTCCAGGTGACTCAACACTTTCTGATCCACGAGATGAGCTTGAAGTGATTCTGCATCCCAGCCCTGAGGTGGAAAAAAAAATTCCCCAAATCTGAATCTCAGACCCTTTTTCAGGCTCACCCACCCTCATGATACATTCTACTACTTTCCCAATAATGAGACCCAGCTTTTAAAGACCCAGCCACCAAACACTGAGGAGAGGTGATTTAATTAGAAAACAGGCACGGTCTGCATCTAT
The DNA here is from genome assembly GCA_013389965.1 of Todus mexicanus. Classification (NCBI taxonomy): domain Eukaryota; kingdom Metazoa; phylum Chordata; class Aves; order Coraciiformes; family Todidae; genus Todus; species Todus mexicanus. Next base: position 4,717 of record WEIS01091979.1, read on the forward strand.
CTCCCGGTTCCACGGGTAATTAGGAGACAGATGGGGGAAGGAGGGGAGAGAGCGAGGAATCTTTGTTAGGTTAATTGTTTGAAGTCACTAAATGAAATATAGGTGGCCTGATTTCCCTGGAGGATCCCACCCAAACTTAAAGATGGACTTTAGCAGAGAAAAAGGGAGGGAGTTTCCCAGTGAAGGGCAGCAGAAGATTATGACTAATCAGGCAAGAACAGACGTGATAAACTCAAGGAAAAAAAAACCAACACCAAACAAACAAAAAAACAAAGCTCCCCTTTGTAGCTTCAAACGAGGAATCGACCAATCTGATCCACAACTTCATTACCATCTTATTAAAATGCTATTTCCATTTCCCTGATTAAACGGGCGTGAGTAGAGAAGTCTTTGTGGTCTGGGCTGTCCTCCAGGGAGGAGGTGCCGAGAGGTCTGAGCCCCCGGGCCAGTTCGGATGACACCTTTTTGAGCAAGCACTTCAATTCTCTTGCTCCCCAAGGTGCCCTCCAAGGACGCACCTTCCTCCCAGCTCAGATGTACCCAGAACTTGATATTTCGGAGCAAACGCAGCAACATCTCCCTTGTCTTCTGGCTCCTGGCTCCCAAGCGTTTGGTATTAATGCTCACTGGATGTTGGATGCCAAGGGGGATATTCTTATCTGCACCAAGAAGAGCACACAATCCCCCTTCCCAGTGCTGCAAAACTTCCCCTTTAGTCGCAAGCATTGTTCCAACAACTTCAAGCCTCAAAACAACCGATCAGAAGGTCATTCGTGACAGTTAGTTTAACCACAAACAGTGCACCTCAGTCTCCACGAGCCCCCCAAGTCCCTTCTCCCCCATGAAAGGGCAGCGTAACCACCGCGAGCTGATTTCAGCTCCACTCCGCTGTCTGCATTTCTCATTAACCCCGAGTAGCTGCTGAGATAATTACAGAGCCAGCCTTGCTGATCCGGATTATTGAGCTTGGGCAATGCCCAACGGGCGAGCCAGCGAGCCCCAACAGATTTCCAACCGCTAGAAAATTAGAGTGTGGCTGGAAGGTGGAAGGATAAAGGGTCCGATGCAATGGGACAATGAGAGCAGGACCAAAGCTTTGGGATTTGAAACCATAAGCCACGTTCCTACCAATTGATTAATTACTTCTCCCTGGTTTCCCCTGCATTCAGGCAATGCCTTCTTGCTCTCTGCTGAAATTAAAACATGATCCAGCCTCTTGAAGAATAAACAGTAAAGAGATGTAAGTAAGACCTGAGCCTAAAGACAACATTGCTTTTAATCTGCCAAGTCTGCCTAATGGAGATCCTCAGCCAAACTATCACAATACCAAAGAGGCTGAACACCATGCGGGGCTATGCTTGGGCAACAGTGACCAGAGCAGCTGGCTGTGGAAACCATCAGTCCCTGTCACTGCAGAGGTGGAGGATGAGGCAGATCAGCCACATCTGGAGAGGTGGGAACAGCAGCTGCTGCAGAAAGCTGGCTACGATGGCATGTTCCCACTGCCAGCCGTGCCGCTCGCCCCAGACTCTCCATTTCACGCTGCCAGTGCAGAACTGGTCCTCCTGCAAGGATGTCAGACTTGACAATGCCCAGAGCCACGAAACTCTGCCAGGAGTCCTGAATTTCTAGGTCTGATCTTGCCATTCTGCCCAGCCTGGTGAGGCCACAGCACCTTCATTTCCCTGCAGAGGAGCAGAGCAGGTCTGGCTCTGTCTGCACCTCTCTGTGGGGCTGCAGTATCTGCGTGGCATCTCCAGTGATGCCCCCAGGACACAGAATCAGAGACTGGTTTGGGTTGGAAGGGACTTTTCAAGCTCATCTAGTCCCTCTGCAGTGAGAAGGGGACAGCTTCAACTTGCTCAGAGCCCCATTCACCCTCCCCTTCAATGGGGACAGGGATGGGGCAGCCACCACCTCTCGGGGCAACCTGGGCCAGGCTCTCCCCACCCTCAGCACCAACAAGTTCTCCCTTCTCTCCAGTCTAAATATCCCTCTTTTAGTTTCAACCCATCCCCCCATGTCCCATCCCAGCAGACCCTTCTCAAAGGTCTGTCTCTGTCTTTCTGAGAGGCCCCTGGAAGCGTTGGAAGGCAGCACTAAGGTCTCCCAGGCTGCAGTAACATCTCCCAGGCCACCACCCTATACCCTGGAGAGCGAGCCACCACCAGACCTTTGCTGCTAACCCTCCACCCTGCGCTTTACAACACAACGTGCTCCCACGAGACAAAGCGATGCACGACACACATCAGCACCGTCGTCCTCACGGCATCAAAGCAGCCGGAGAGATCTGCTCTCCGCACGGCTCCAGACAGCAGCGGGACGCTGCCAGCACTGCAGTCTGAAACCTTTCCCATCGTAGCCGGTGCTGTCGCCTGCTCGCTGATGGACAGCCCAGACGGCGCTACGGAGGTGCGGAGGGAGAGCTGCAAAGCCTGGCAGGAGGTGACGGCCTCAGTCGTGCCCCAGAAAGCTGTGGCAGGTGGTCAGAAGCCGGGCCGGTTGCCAGCAAAAATTCATCCCCGCTGGAAGATGAATGAAGTCACCGGGGATTAACTCAGCCCAATATCTCTATTGCTTGAGGTTGGGGACAGCACAAGCTGCAGGCCTGGGAGATAGGGAATAATGAGGAGGAATAAAGGCTCCCTGGGGAAGACGAGCCATGTTCTCTTTTCAGGACCCTTGAAATCCCGTTGATTGTTACAGGCTTACGCTGAGCAAGAAGAGGCCACTGGAGCTGGTTCTTCTTTCCCCCCCAGAGAAGCCCGAAGAAGCTTTTAGAACTGGTCACGTTTCAGGCTTAATTAGCTGCTGGGGAGGGGACGAGGTTTTTTATGGGGTGGAGACCCACAGGTCAGCAGGGAGAGCTGGCAGAGAGAATCCCGAGCTCCTTTGGCATCTCATGCTCGGTGCTTTATCCAGGACTAAACAGGCCCAGGGCAGCAGCGATGAAACGGCTCTAACTTAGCATAAAGCTCTTGAATAAAGATGCTCTTCTTAGTCCTGGAAACGGCAACATGCGAGAGCGAGCGTAGCACTACCTTCTGCTTCATTAGCCCTGCAAACCTCCCGCACAGCCACGCAGAATGTGCATGACGGTCCTGCAAAGTTTCTGGCCAGAATAAACGAACCCTATTTCTCTTCTGCCTTTGCCCCGAAGGAAATGGCAGAGGAAAAGCAGCTGGTTTCTTGTAGCTTTTGTACTCGGCGCAATTTCTGAGTGTTGCTGTCCCCTCCCTCTCTTTATGGGGGAGGCAGGACTGCAGAGGAGCAGGCAGCAGGACGCGTGGCTGTCAGGCAGGATCGCTTCTCTTCCCCTTGCGCGCTCACAGGCTGCCAGAACCCAGAGCGAGAAGGAGCTCTGAGGAAGGGGCAGGAATATAGTGTGAAACACAGAAATTCACGGCCATGCCTGAAAACAAATCACCTCTCCTGCCTCTGCTCCTCTCCGAGAGGAAGATGCCTTTTATCTGCCTGATTAACACTTGAGGCTGTATTCCAAAACCCCTCCAAAATTCCCAATTAAGAGTCTCGTGTATCTTTAACTTACTCTTAAAACATCGTTACTCTGCTACCAGGATCCAAGCTGTAGCTGTATTCTCATTTCAACCATCTTTTCCAGCTTAGAAACTCATCAACAACCTCCGACCACATCCCACATACACCCCCCAGCTTCCATCCAGCTGCAGGGCAGGACCCTCAGTGTCCTTTGTACCCATCAAAGCACCTGAGAACAGGCTTTCAGCTTCTGGCCACAGCCCAGATGGGCACAGAGGTGCCAAGGATGTGGTCAGAGTGGCAGGATGAAACCCACGATGGTGTACAGGGAGAGCTCAGGTCCATGCTGCTCCATCCAGCAGCAGTAGTCCCCACTTCATCCAGCATCAGTGGTCCCCGCTGCTCCCTCTCTCCTTCCCCAGGAGCTCCGGCCACCAGCACAGGGCTATAATTAACCACGAGCACACAATGTTGGCAGCCCAGCTCCCGAAGCCTTTCTTTTGCCCTCGATGCTGAAGACAGCTCTGGATTTGTCACAGATTGCGACTCAGAAATAGCAAGACGGTGGCACACATCACTCCGAGCGGCCGGGGGATAATTAGGTTTTTAGTCAGGTGACAGATTCACTCGCCCAAGCCCAGGACTGCTTTATCTCCCCGGCACAGCACCCTCCGCAGCCTCTCCCCATGCAGGGACAGACTCATCACAGCCCCGGCTGAAGCCGAACCCTCACACCAACCCTACGAGGCATCTGGCCAGTGCTGCCCACCCCGTCGCAGGAGGTAATTGTGCTGCAGGGCTCCATCTGCCTTCCCACATCTCAGCAGCTGTTGAGAATCAATACCAGGAGCGTCGCCAGCGCGGCTCAACAAGCCCCTTTTCGCCGGACAATAGGCAGCATCAAGCAGAGGCCGCGTTGCCGCTGTAGAGAAGCATTTGTTTGCTCTTTGGCATGTAACTTCCCCCGGCTGCGCACGTACCACGTCCCCGCTGGTCGCCTGCGCTATTTGATTTTGCAAGAGCTCGTCCTGATTGAGAATAAGGATTTATTGCAAATTGATTGCCGTAGGTTGACTGGAACCAGATGAAGGTAGTGATTTAATGTGTTTGACACCTCACAGAATAAATATTCAATGCTCACTCAGGACCTCAAAGGTTTTCTGATAGATACCAGTCCTTGCAACATCAACAGTCCTTATCTACCTATAGGGAAACTGAGGCAGCATATCTAAATGGCTGGGTCAAGGTCACAGCCTCCTGGTAGCAGAGCTGGAATTAGTATAAGGATTTCTGGGCTTGTCCTACAGAATATTTTCAACAACTTTTTTGCCACATTTTGAGGGAGAATCCTGCAGTAACAAATGGAACTGGCGCTTCGAATGTGGAGAAAGCAAAGCAAAAACTTGGAATAATCCTGTTTCCAATTGTTTTATCCTTAAGACTGCGAGCACAAGAAGGTTAAACTGAGCCTGCGGTTGGCTCAGCACCTTCACCCTGCAGCCCCATCTCTCTGCATAGGGCTGCTTCATCAACAGGAGTCATGAGGGGTCAGATTTGGAGAGATTAAGAGAAACTGAAAAGATTTGCCACTGTCCTGCCAGTTGATCCACCTCATCCCTTAGCCAGACTCTAGCTGGAGCCCACCTCTCGTACGCCCACAGCCAGCTGTGGGGCAGAGAGGGCAGAGCATGTCCCTAACAAGCCACCCCCGGCGTGCCTTCACACATTAAAGCAAAGCACTTTCCAGCCTCCAAGCCTTAAGTAGGTAGCATTAGCTCCACGGATGCTCTCTGCCACCGCAGGCAGTCCAAAGCCATCCTTAAGTCAAGTCATAGCAAGCCCTGCCTAAGCTTGTCAGGGATTAGACACCGAAAAGTTCATTAATGCCATTTCCCTACTTATCACAGGCTAAGGCAGGCGCAGGGGGGGGAGTGGCGCTGGCATTTCTCACTGGTCATCTGCGAGGCCGCCGTGCCCGGCTGCGCTGAGTGGAAGTGACACTCGTTCTGTGCTGCTCCAACGCGCGGCTGGAGCCGACACCGTGGATGTGCTGTCTGCTCCCAACACGAGCCTGATGCTAATCCCTGCCCATGATACGGCCGCGCTGATCAGGGTGAGTTAAACGTCCTCCCCCAACACCAACCTGCTGCGCTGCTTCCAACAGCTCTTCCAGTGATGCCAACCAGAGATGCAGCCAGGTCAGTTCACCAGCATGGGGAGGTATCCCCTGGCTCTCTCTGGAGGGACTGAGGAGCTGGGATGTTCCTGTACTCCTTTCCCAGCTCCTGCCTGTGGTCACACTTCAACCTTCTCCACAGAAGCTGAATTATGATTGTCAATGTACCCTCACATCTGGAAAGACATCCCACACCCACAGGCCAAAAACTCACAGGGAGCTGCAGTTTCTCTTCTTTATCTACTCGTTCAGCTGGAGGAGGTTTTCTCCAAAGGGTTCCCGTCTGGCTGGTTCAATCCTGGTACACATCGATGCACTGACAAAGCAGCTCAAAATACTTATTCACCTTAAATTGACTGAGTTTTTAAAGCACGTGCAGTTACTCAGAGGAGTAGCAGCAGAGCACAAAATTTCCAAGGGATCTATCAGCAGCAGAGCCAGCAAGGGCAACACAATTCTCTTCCCATCCAAGGAATCTCTGGTTGCCCACACGTTGCCAACTCCCACCTTGACACCAGCAAAGAGAAGCCTACGTCACAAAGCCCACCTAAGGGCAGCCCCTGCTGAGCTGTCTCCATGGATGGCACCTAGATCCAGCCAGCCAGCTGGGGTGTGGAGCCCAGGGCAGCTGCACCGACCTCTCACACCACAGTATCTTCTCATTTGCAGCAAAAGGAAGGTGCCTGCCACACTTTCTCAAGCAGCTGGTGTCCTGCACACCCTTGCAAGCTACAGGATACTCTCCTGTTTGTTTGCCTTCTTCCAAAGACTTTTCTCACTTAATTTTTTTTCAGTGTAACTCAGTGGACTACTATGATGTTCTAGACAAGTGAGACCACACCTAAGGTGAAGCAAATCAGAAGCTGGGCTAGTGAGGATTTCTGAGGACAAGGAAGGAGAAGATCCTTCCATGGTGCCAGGAGAGGGAAATGCCATTTAAAAGCAGACAGTGTTCTGGCAAAGCCCAGATTGAATGAAGGCTAAATAAGAGCTGACAAGCTGACATTTGAAAATGCAATTAGCCGCCTTGCAGAGCCACCCTGTTATCTTATTGTTAATTATATGTTTGCTCAGTCGAAGAGGCAATACTCTTATTTAAAATTCATCCTCAGTCTCTCCTGCTTTGACTTGTCCCCTTCAATGAAGAACTCCTGTCCTTCCCCCCACCCAAACCCCACCTCAGAGGGTTACTATGTTAGTTTGACTGTCACAAAAGGACCGTGCTATCGTGTATTATATAACTGCCAGTATAAATCTGCAGCATCTGGAGCAGCAAGTGAATTCCCAAGGTGAGAGGTGCTTGGGAACAACTGGATGCCAGTGAGAGCGCCAAGACTCACTTGCATTCATTTCGCATGTCCCCAGGAAAGCGCCATCCCTGCCCAGAAGTGACAATCCCAGTCACCCCACTGGATATAACTAACCTGTTTCTGCGGCCCTTGAGCCAAGCTCTGCAATCAGAGATGGATTTATTCCTCTCTTAATTGTGATAAAGTTGTCTTTGAAACACATTAGCGTGCGTCACGGGCCATTTGATGGACATAAACATCACTCCCATTTGTTTGTCTTGCGAGGCAAGTTGAGGGGGGAAGGAAGAAGGATTACAGCTGAGCAAATGCAGCGATCTCCTGGGTAAAAAGCCTGCCAGGAACTCCCCAGGTCTTCTCCTGGCACTCACAGAAGCCAGTCCCACCTCCATTCGAAACCCAGGGCTCTCTAGAAAGGTTGATGTGTTTGAAGAGGAAGGTTAGAGAAACGAAGCAGGCAAGGAAACTGGAGTCCCTGAAATACAACATTTGAGAGAAGCCTGTTCCACTGGGCTCAAGCCAGATTAGCCTCACAGCTGTCACCACGGCCAGGAGAATTCAGACGAGGTCAACCAAAAATACATAGCCGTGGACCCAGCTGCTGATATTGCTGGAAAATAAACCCCTGCGGGGCCTTGGCATCTGGATACTAGAGCTGTCAATAGGAGATGTCAGGCTCTGATAAGCAACATGATATTTTGAAGGACACTTTCACTGCACACAGATTTGGCTTCTAATAAGTGCAGCCCGTGTATTTTGTATAAACTAATGCGGGTATAAAATAACCCAGACTTCAGCTTCTCTGGGCGTAAGGGAAGGAGCACTTGGTTTCGGCAGAAAGTTCAGCCTTAAGCCATGTTACATTAGAACTCGAATTTACCAGATATAGTGGAAGAAGGAAATAGGATTATCAATTTACTAGCTAAGTCGATTTGATGTGGTTTTCAAGAGGTGGTTCTCAGTGCACGCTCACATATGTAGCTTCACCGCGGAGGGCATCTAATCCTACCTTGCTGCACTCCTGTGAATTTGCAGTGGGAGAAGTAAAAATAAGCCAAGATTCCAGTCCTCAAACAAGCTGCAAGACTTGCAATTCCACTACAGCCAGACTGCTCAGAATGACAGTGCCAACCTGTGGTCCCGAGCATGCCAGATGTATCATGAAAGGAAGGCTGGCCTGAGAGGAGCTCCAGGGGTCCCATGCATGCTGTCACATGTGCGTGGCTACAAAGCCTCAGTTCTCTCCTTCCCCCCCTCCCTCCCACTGGCCTGCACACATCTGTGAACACGTCACAGGGCCTCGAACAGAAACCAATGAGCTCGCAACAAGCAGCCTTTGTTGCTGGGTCTGGTAGGAATCTGAAAGCAAGATTTCACGAATCCTGACACCATTTAAGTGACAGTAAGAAAGAGAGCTTTTTCTTGTGCCCTTAACTCAATCAGGGCGCAGCTCAGCGTACAGATGTGTCTTTATCAAGTGCAGAGCCACGCTGCGCTCTTCGGCATGGTAGTAACTCTCCCGGCTCTCACAAACAGGGCTGTGTAATTAAACGCGAGGCGGCTGGCGGTACCATAACCCTACTGTGGAACTGCTAAGAGCCCGTGGAACAAGATGCGGGCTGGCTCCAAGTACTAATCATCCAAATAGCTTGAAGAAGAGTGACATTTACCACCACTCACACACCAGAACGCAGGCAGCTCCTCATTAACCGAGCAGACTGTGTAGAGCTTCCCGAAGCAAGTCAAGAGTCAGGGCTGGTCTTCACCTTTTCAGCTTGTTGGGTGAGGGGAGGGGGTGCTGTCATTTCTTTCCCTCCCTCCTCACCCCCCAAGCTATGTGAATATCCAATAAAAGCTGCTGTGACTATCCAATAAAAGCTGCCTCGCAGCAAGACGAGGATGGGCAGTTAATCTTCACATGGGAGAAAAGGTTCTCCAAGCAATGGCAGAGACGCAGCAGATTGTTTTGCTTCTCGCTGGCAAAACCCCTTAAGGGAACAAGATCATAAACCAATTCTGTTTGGAAGGGACCACGGCAGGTCAACCATCAGCTGCGAGCAGGATCAGATAGAAGGTCAGACCAGGTTGCTCAGGGCTTAATCCAGTTGGGTCCTTAAACACCCATCCAGCAGGGGTGGAGCCCACCCAGCCTCTCTGAGTCACCTGTGCTGCTGCTTCACAACCACGCTAGAGGAGATGGGGGGGATTTTTTCCCTGCCTTGCATCCTCCTATTTCAACCTGTTCTTGGCATCCCGTCTCCTTGGCAAGGACAGGAGGAGGAAGATGCGGATGTAGGAGGCAGGGGAGGGCCCGGGTGGGGGTCCGGGGGGTTCAGCACCCTGGAGAGCGGCGGGACTGGCTCCTTCTCCCACCCCTGGCTCCTTCTCATTCCCTAAATCCTGGAGATTTTCCTTCTTCCTTCCTAATTCCAAGCAACCCACCCTTGAAGCATCTTCCCTTGATGAAATTTCGTGTTGGGATATACTCAGGCTCCACCATCATACAATCAACTGAATGGTTTGGGTTGGAAAAGACCTTTTAAAAATCGAGTCCAACCGTTAACCCAGCGCTGCCAAGGCCAATGTTTGTTCAAAAGCATTTCTCTCTGAGTAATCCCTAGAACACAGTAGCCACTTCTCCTCTGAGAGCAACTGCTTAATACACATGGAAAACCACAAAGCAACAGGTCACTGCCCTTAGGTGGTCTCCTCAAGTTTAGATGCTCCACACTTTCTTTTAACTTGGGAGCTTCTTGGGGTTGGTGGGATCGCTTGGAAAAGGAAACATTTCATAGCAAAAAGAGGATTCCGCTACGTTTTCTAAAGATCCAAGGAGTCTTACCCACTTCACAGCTCACACTGCAATTGTCAGCCCTGCCCATCTGTGCCAGGGCACTTCAGGAGGAATACAGTATGCAGGCTGACAGTGAGACAGTATCATGCTTGCTGTGAGTTAGACGGTCTGCAGGAACCATCAGTCCCAATGCTGGAAGAGCGCGAAATCTACTGTTGAGTAGGCACAAAGCAGTAGAAAACCTGCCAGGAATTCAAATGAACCTCCAGGTTCACCTTGCACCAAGCCTCTGGGTTATGCTCCCTTTAACTGGCCATCTGTAAGGATCAGTGTTTGCTTCCAAAGGTGGGAAAGTGGCACCTAGGACAGCCCGTGTTAGGTACTTATCAGCTATACCTGTGTCACACTTTAAACACGAGATATTTATTGCCTCTGACAAGGAACAGCAGTGCCCATCGGAGCAGGGCCTGGTAGGAGGCGGGTCCAGCTCAAACTGCACAGGCAGTGAAGTTGTCAAATCCTCTTGGATCCCACTGGAGTCACTGGGACTGGAAGGTGCTCAGTACCATGCTAGACTGCACCTTGACTGTACAAAGCACCCCCTTTCCAGCACTGATGCTTCTCTGGCAGCCTCAGAAATCAGCAGCCCTCAGTTTAGGCTTGAGTAGCAGAGTGATGCCAGCAAAGGGGTTCCAGATGCTGCTTGTTGAAGCAAAGTCTCCATTCCCTGTTCCCAAGGATTGTACCTCATCTTTTGCCCAGCTCTTCCTGCAGCCAGGGCACGATGCTTCACTCTCCTGGGCCCTCAGGTTGTTCTCTCTCAGCTGCTTTCCCACAGCGAGGATAACGGGACCCAGTTAGCACCAGGATGGAGTGAGATCCAGAGGACTCTGAACTGAGAGAAGCTAAAGAAGCGAGGCAAAGCCTCGTCCCTGCACAGCATCCTCGGGAACTTCCACCTCCTTTAGCCACGCAAACCCATCTTTACTTGTTCGGTTGTTAATCCTTCTCCTCCTATCTCATTAACTGGGAATGGTGATCCCTGTAAGCAGGGCTGAGGCCTAAATCCTCCTCTATTTTAATCCATAATAACACAGCATGGTTTCGTTCAGACGTGGACTTTTTTTTTTGTTTAAAGAAATAATAAAAAAAAAAAGAGGGGGGGGGGATTATTTAGCATAACAACAACTTCGAGCAAGTTCATTCTGAGCTGGATCCCTACAATTATGCAACGATTATCCTGGGTAGTAAAGGCAAAAGAATGAAGGTAGGACCTGCTTCAGCAGGAGTAAGAAAAAAAAAAAGAAAGAAAGAAGACAGAGCAGAAGTCATCCAATGTTTAAAATAAGGGAAATAATTTTTGAAAGGAGTTACCCACAGGGCAGGGAGACAAGCTAGACCTCTCTGACGAGATTTGCTAGAGCCTTTCAAAAACTATAACTGAACACAATCCTCGGCTTGAGCTGCCTGTGCGGTTTTAAGATACAAGGGACTGTTTTGATAAGGGCAAACTAAACCCAAGGAACAAGGAAGACTCAAAGGGGAAGCGCCAGAGTTTAGGTTTCTTTCTTGGGTATTTAAAAGCCTCCTCCCAGGTTTTGCTTTTATTCAAATTCAAGGGAAAACTGATTTTCTATACATGACTCAGAGACATTCAGTGTAAACAACTGTAAGGGATTTAAATCCTCCCAACTCGGCTGCTTTTCTATTTCACCTAAACAAGCAGAGCTTCACAACTGTGCAGAAACCATCTCCTTAAAGTCCTGTGACACTACAAATGAAAGGGTCCTGCCTCACCATTCAGGTTTCTTGAAATACAAGTTCAAGCGCTGATGAGATTTGAGAGCTTGATGCTGCACAGACAACTAAATAAAACACCATAAAAGTCAACACACACCCGCCGCTCCTGCATGGAGAAGGTTCAGCAATTCCTGCCAAAGGCTCACAGATAACATCAGAACTGCAGAAGTGCCCTGGGAATCTGGCTGTTTAATTTCCCAAGATTTCTTTAAGCAATCTCAAGTGCAAACATTTTACTTATGGCCTCCTTGGGGGTTGTGGCGAGGTGGGGATCGGTCTCTTCTC